>JAMWET010004590.1:545000-547500 GCA_024036415.1 Prochilodus magdalenae | reverse complement strand
GCAGGGGAGGTGGAGAAGGGTGAGGCTAGAGGTGGCAGGGATGGTTTAGAGAAGGGCGGGGGAGGTAGAGTGGGGTTAGGCTGGAGGGTAAAGGAAGGTTCTGGGATAAGGGAGGTAGAGAAGGGTGTGACCTGGTTGTGTTACAGACAGAACAACGTTCTGTTGAGTCCCAGTCCGTACGGACCTCCAGTTATCAGTACCGAAATGAGTCCAAATGAAAACGGAACCCAACCCACGGTTAATGACCCTCCAAGTTTCTGAACGCAGGTCTGAAATGAAAGCTTCCAGCTCAGGCGCTGAGGGCCTCGACAGAGTCGGCAGGCTAACCTGGCGTACGCAGCGCCGGCATGAGCGCACAGCCCAGGCATTTCATTCCCCCGCCCGCCTGAGTCTTATTCTCTCACTATGCTGAAAAAAGGCAGTTAAATCAAATCAGCGCACGGAGAAGTAGATCAGTACTGTTTATGTTGGCAGTTCTGTCGTCAACTGTTTTGCCTACTCTATACATTTCAGCTTCTCCAATTTCCTCCGCCCCCCCTCCCGCCACCTTCTGCCAGCTCCTAATGAAATATCATTTCCAGCGTTTTCACTTGTTTTTGTCCTCGGGCATCAACCTTTTCCGGCAGCAGAATGAAGCTGACAAAAATAATAAAATCAAAAAAGAGGCAAACTTTAATAAATAGTAACACCAAATCCAACTGCGCTGCAATAATGTCACAATACAGCGCTGCTCAAACCAATCACACAGAATTTAGCCGAGCAGAGAGAGAGGGAGAGCGAGGGAGAGGGGCTGAGAGAGTCCAAACAGACTTCACAGACTTCACCGCATGATGTAAACGAAGTCCTGAGTTGAATTACAGCAGACTGGATTCAGACGCAAAATCCTGTTCAATTTGGAGTTAATTCATACCGAATGGCTTCAGCTGCATCATGTAAACAACCACGTCAATCCTGAACATTCCACCAGCCCGTGCCAGACTCGAAGGGCTGGTATAGAAATCTAGACAGAGGGATGAGAGATGAAGGAGGGAGGGGGGAACGAGTTCACAACCCAGCACTGGTATCTACGTTACGTTGTGGCGAATGAGCGTTAACGAGGAATCGATACGAGGGCTTGGAGTAACGGTTATGTCCAGGTGCGGCTGATGCTCCTGATGCTTTGAATTACACTCAACATCACAAGAGTAGCTGCACAAATAGCTGTACCCAGAAGGACCCAACCGACAGGGCCGAAACTTGGTGGGAAGGTTTGACACGCAAGTTTCACAATCGGCCGTGCATGTGACGTGAGCAAGGATGGGCCTCATCTCTGTCCTGGACTGACCCAACAGCCCCCATTACAGACATCCAGCGAGCAGTGGTGTCCTCCATGAGTCCTCCTGTTAGTGCAGCACCATCGGCAGACGGCTGCACCACGCAGGACTACATGCACACAGACCGTTACCACGACTGTCCTTAACACCACGTCACCGTCACCAAAGACCGCAGTGGTGTCGTACCAGACTGTCATGGAGTGACTCAGAATGGCAGCGGGTCATCTTCAGTGACGAGTCCCGCTTTAGTCTTGGTGGAGACGCCCAACGAATCCGTGTGTGGAGGCACCGTGGTCAGCACCAACATGAACGGTTTGTTGACACACGTCCAGAAGGCCTGGCGGCCCTCCACCTCCACCCCTACCGCACCATCTGCAGGAACTGTGTGAGGATGTTCAAGCTGCATGGGATGGATTATCACAGGACACCATTAGGAACCTCTACAGCTCCATACCGAGACGTCTGGTGTGTTGGGTTAGCAAACACGGCGGCCCGACTCCACCATACTGAGAGATCAATAAATATTGATCATATCAGTATGTGTAGCTCAATAAATATTGATCATATCAGTCTAAATTTATCATCAGTTATTGATCCTGATCACCTTTATCCTCCTTCCCAACAGCACCGCTCCCACA
Source organism: Prochilodus magdalenae (assembly GCA_024036415.1). NCBI lineage: Eukaryota > Metazoa > Chordata > Actinopteri > Characiformes > Prochilodontidae > Prochilodus > Prochilodus magdalenae. The sequence continues at coordinate 545,549 of JAMWET010004590.1, read as the reverse complement.
CCTCCTTCTGGGTGCAGCTGTTCCTCTGAGTATATATGAGGGTATATATTTTGAAAGCTTGAACCCTGAAGATTTATTTGTGTGTGCAATCAAGCTAATGGCAGCATGGTGCTCGTTACTGCTTCCACCAGGGCTCTCCAGGCCTGCGAGAGCCGGGAAACCTAAATCAGAGTTTTGTGTCTAATGAGGTTCAGCTCGTTCGGCCGGGCAAACAGTGAACACGTGCTCAGTAAACGGAGTAACGATCCACTGAACACACGAACGATACAACTGGGCGGTCCTAATCTTGGGTAGAGCGTCTGTAAGCATTCCCCTGGCCAATCACAGGGCTGATGACTCTGGCCCCACCCACACAAACCACTGTCAGAGAAGCTTAGTGAGCTAAAGCTAAGCAGCATTACCAGAAGCTAGCAAGCTAGACCTCCTGTCTGCAACTGCCCGTCATCCCTTCATTCCTTTACTTGTTCTGAGACCTCCCCCTGACTGTGATTGGTCCTAATGACTGACTCGTTTGTTGAGACCTCCCCCTGACTGTGATTGGTCCTAATG
>JAMWET010004590.1:465000-540000 GCA_024036415.1 Prochilodus magdalenae | reverse complement strand
AATAGAAGGAATGTGTTGGTGTATGGATACGGAATGAAGGGATGTCAACCAAAGTGAGGTTAAATGAGGCTCAAGCAGCTGTCCGTGATCGGAGATGTGAGTCGCGGTGGGCTGTGGGAAAACAAACATGAGATTTGAACCTGAGGCTAAAGCCTGTTTGGGAAGCAGTCAGGTCCCGATATGTACACCATCACATTACACTAAAGGGTGGTGTTTTGCGATGGTGCAGCCATTAAACGCCCATCAGCGAATCCTGAACGCCATAACTTGTTTGTGTGTTTGGCGGCTCGTGTAAATGTCTTGATTGATCCAAATAATCAAATTCCATCTGAGACTGGTCAGGAGGCTTACAGCACTCGGTGAAACGTCCAGTGATTCATCAGACGGGCTCGTTTACAGTGCGGCTTGTTGGCCTTTTGATTTGGTCTGTCAGACTGTTTCCCCACCCCCGCTCCACCCTTCCGAAAGACGGAGTACACATACCGGTCTGCTACACATAACTTAGGTGTGTTCTTACTCCGCCATTAACACAGTATATAAGACTGACTAGCAACAAAGTACTGCGTATAAACTATGGGGCGCCCCTTAACCTATGTTTGGGACCCCCCGAAACTACGGCTTGGGCCTTTTGTCCTCTGAAGATTTCCAGATCCTGCAAATAATGGACACTACTGCAGACCGAATCTCCATAACGCTCCACCCAAGCTGATACACTTTACCAAGAGTAAAGTGTGTTAGTTAGGGGTTTTCTAGCGTCTGCCTACACTAGAACATCTGACTGGAGTAGAACACCATCCGGGTATCTCCAGTACACCATGAAGATAGCTCCACCTGTACACTAGAACATCTGACTGGAGTAGAACACCATCCGGGTATCTCCAGTACACCATGAAGATAGCTCCACCTGTACACTAGAACCTCTGACTGGAGTAGAACACCATCCGGGTATCTCCAGTACACCATGAAGATAGCTCCACCTGTACTCTAGAACCTCTGACTGGAGTAGAACACCATCCGGGTATCTCCAGTACACCATGAAGATAGCTCCACCTGTAGACTAGAACATCTGACTGGATCAGAATCCCATCCGGGGACCTCCAGTACACTATGAAGATAGCTCCACCTGTACACTAGAACCTCTGACTGGAGTAGAACACCATCCGGGGATCTCCAGTACACCATGAAGATAGCTCCACCTGTACACTAGAACATCTGACTGGAGTAGAACACCATCCGGGTATCTCCAGTACACCATGAAGATAGCTCCACCTGTACACTAGAACATCTGACTGGAGTAGAACACCATCCGGGGATCTCCAGTACACCATGAAGATAGCTCCACCTGTACACTAGAACATCTGACTGGAGTAGAACACCATCCGGGTATCTCCAGTACACCATGAAGATAGCTCCACCTGTACACTAGAACATCTGACTGGAGTAGAACACCATCCGGGGATCTCCAGTACACCATGAAGATAGCTCCACCTGTACACTAGAACATCTGACTGGAGTAGAACACCATCCGGGTATCTCCAGTACACCATGAAGATAGCTCCACCTGTACACTAGAACCTCTGACTGGAGTAGAACACCATCCGGGTATCTCCAGTACACCATGAAGATAGCTCCACCTGTAGACTAGAACATCTGACTGGATCAGAATCCTATCCGGGGATCTCCAGTACACCATGAAGATAGCTCCACCTGTACACTAGAACATCTGACTGGAGTAGAACACCATCCGGGTATCTCCAGTACACCATGAAGATAGCTCCACCTGTACACTAGAACATCTGACTGGAGTAGAACACCATCCGGGGATCTCCAGTACACCATGAAGATAGCTCCACCTGTACACTAGAACATCTGACTGGAGTAGAACACCATCCGGGTATCTCCAGTACACCATGAAGATAGCTCCACCTGTACACTACAACATCTGACTGGAGTAGAACACCATCCGGGGATCTCCAGTACACCATGAAGATAGCTCCACCTGTACACTAGAACCTCTGACTGGAATAGAACACCATCCGGGTATCTCCAGTTCATCATGAAGATAGCTCCACCTGTACACTAGAACATCAGACTGGAGTAGAACACCATCCAGGGATCTCCAGTATGCCATGAAGATAACTCCACCTGTACACTAGAGCCTCTGACTGGAGTAGAACACCATCCGGGTATCTCCATTTCACCATGAAGATAGCTCCACCTGTACACTAGAACCTCTGATGTGGATCATTCTCAGCACTGCAGTGACACTGACGTGGTGGTGGTGTGTTAGTGTGTGTGGTGCTGGTGTGAGTGGATCAGACACCGCAGTGCTGCTGGAGTGTTGAGACACTGGGTCCACTCACTGTCCACTCTATTAGACACTCCTACTTTGCTGGTCCACCTTGTAGATGGACAGTCAGAGACGATAGCTCATCTGCTGCTGCACAGTGCAGTGCTGGTCATCCTCTAGTCCTTTATCAGTGGACACAGGACACCACCCACAGGACGCTGACCGTAGGACGCTGCCCACAGGACACTGCCCACAGGACACTGCCCACAGGATGCTGACCACAGGACACTGCCCACAGGACGCTGACCATAGGACACTGCCCACAGGACACTGCCCACAGGACACTGCCCACAGGATGCTGCCCACAGGACACTGCCCACAGGACACTGCCCACAGGATGCTGCCCACAGGACACTGCCCACAGGACGCTGACCATAGGACACTGCCCACAGGACACTGCCCACAGGACACTGCCCACAGGATGCTGCCCACAGGATGCTGCCCACAGGACACTGCCCACAGGATGCTGCCCACAGGACACTGTTAGCTGGATAGTGATAGTGATCTGGTTGGTGGACGATTCTCAGTCCAGCAGTGGCACTGAGGTGTCCAGAGCACTGCTGCGTCTGATCCACTCACACCAGCACCACACACACTAACACACCACCACCTCGTCAGTGTCACTGCAGTGCTGAGAATGATCCACCACCCACATCATACCTGCTCTGTGGTGGTCCTGTGGGGGTCTGTCCAACTACATAGTGTCCTATATGGTCAGTGGAGCTGATAAACTGGACAGCGAGTGTAGCTACAAGAACATATACTCAATAAAGCGGCTCTTGGGTGCATCGCCGCCAGCCAGACGGGTATGTGCTGCAGGTTGTGCCTACTGCTATGGCAGGTGGCCTAACACTGTTGCTTTGACCAGCCAGCACATGAACACGAACAGCAGCTAAAACACCATGTGGAGAATTTCGGCCCGGTTTCCAGAAGAACACAACAATCTAATTTCATCGGGACACACGCTTTCTGCCCAGCGCTGCCTCTAAATTGTGTTTACCCATCACATAGCGGTGCATGTTGGTAGATCACGTGATCAAAATTAATTTGCTCTCAGTTTTTACTCCAAAACCTCATTCACCCACACACCTCCTTAAGCTCTCCGAGCCAAGGACAAACCTCCACCGTCCTTGCAGTCGTAGTGACTGTCTGGGAAAAAGGAAAACCGCCTCAAGACAAAAACAAACTCATACACTTAGACTTCCTGGCAACGTGCGGCGGACCATCGGACTAACAGTGTGTGTTACACACACACACACACACACACACACTCACACACACACACACACTCACAGCAAAGACAGTACAGTAGTGCAGTGGAACCTGAGCTCATGCAGTCGTGCAGTTACTCCGTCATACACAGGGTACCAGGATCCACATAGAGGGAGAAAACCAAAGTCAAGCATGAACTCAGTCCCTGACGTCCTATATTGGTTCTCCTTCTGATTCCAATCCACATCCTGTAATACTGAGTATCTAATCTCCTCCAATCCGATTTCATGTCCTGGCAAAAGAGCCATTAAGAACCAGTTAGTCCTCAGGAGATATTTCTGAAGTTCCTAAATATGAGATAATAGACCTAAGCAAGAACAAAGTTCTATAAAACTGGAGATAAAAACAAACTGGGACTCCTAACAACCACCTGGAAGTCCTGGAAGACACACCAACACTGTCCCTATCGGATTACCAGCACTTACAGCTTCCACCTCTGAGAAAGAGAGAACCTCAAGCTCCACTCCTGCTTCGGATTTGAGAATGTCCACGGGTGTTTCTCTCCATCCTTCATCCACTGTGAGAAGACTCCTCAACGCTATGGAGGTCTGAAAACAGTAGAACTCCTCACTGACAAAAGGAGACACACACATCCAACAAAGAAGCTGCTGCTGGTGTTTTTAGAATGATGGACTGACCACCCCAGTGTCCAGACCCTCAACACCACTGAACATGTTCAGGGTTATTTGGAGGGGAGGAAGAAGACAATCCTACGCCAACTTCTAAGGACGTTTTCACGCCGTATCCAGACACGGATATAGGCTTGTTTCCCCAACCATGCCGATGTTCGGGCCTGGACACGGGCTTGAGTCTCCAGGACAAGGGGCTAGAGACTCATTCATGAATTCCATCTAATCGCAGACCGACTGCAGCATTCCATACGCCACTGTTTCATGTGTGGGTCCGCAAAAACGATACGTGGTTCTTCCGTTTGCTCCTGAGGAGTAATGGGACGCGGAACACGGGAGTTGAAGCAGTCAAGTTCCAAAATGAACCAATCACAGAAGGGCAATCGTGGAGAACAGATTTCATGGACCGCACTGGACCACCAATCTCAGGAGGACTAAAGATAGCTTTCTAGACCACTACCGGCCTCAGAAACAGCTTTCAGATTTGACCAAACGTACTGAACTCGCAGGGCAAGAGGGGTCCGGGGAACAACAGCCTACGACTCAACTCATATATACGGACTCAATAAGAGTCCAATCTCAACTGAGGGAAAAAAACTTAATAGCCTACGAATATTACAGATCTTCTATATTGCTGTTGCTGAGGATTTGATCAGTTGTGGTCGGTACAAACTGGTTTCCAATTCAAATGTCCCAAATTCTATAACACGTATATTATCTCAGCCACATCACAAGCACTTACAGGGGTTGGACAATGAAACTGAAACACCTGTCATTTTAGTGTGGGCGGTCTCATGGCTAAATTGGACCAGCCTGGTGGCCAATCTTCATTAATTGCACATTGCACCAGTAAGAGCAGAGTGTGAAGGTTCAGTTAGCAGGTAAGAGCACAGTTCTGCTCAAAATACTGCAATGCACACAGCATTATGGGACATACCAGAGTTCAAAAGAGGACAGATTGTTGGTGCACGTCTTGCTGGCGCATCTGTGACCAAGACAGCAAGTCTTTGTGATGTATCAAGAGTCACGGTATCCAGGGTAATGTCAGCATACCACCAAGAAGGACGAACCTCCACCAGCATCACGTAGTGACCTGGCCACTATCCTGCAAGAGGAATGGCTTAGACTCCCTCTGACCACTGTGCAGGACGCAGTATATGTCATTCCCAAGACCAACTGATGCTGTACTGGCTGCAAAAGGAGGCCCTACACCATACTAATAAATGACTGTGGTCTAAAACCAGGTGTTTCAGTTTCATTGTCCAACCCCTGTATATACACCAGATATATTGTCCTGTTGTACCTTTATCTATATTCTGAAGGTTTGTATAGAGGGGACTGATCATATGTCATGCGGGGTTATTAACAGCTGGTGACATTATTTTCCTATAAAGTAATGAACTGAGAAATTCTCTAATTCTGTAAACAATTAATTATTTAAAGAATTAGAATTATTTTGTTAATCTCTAAATCAGCAAAAAGAAACAAGAAATTTGAATCAGATTTCCATCCATTGCTTAGTTTTCTGTACTTGAAGCACATCGTCGCCGTCCAAAGAAAAACAGGGGTCTCCAAAATGGCAACTTTACAGGAGAGGCCAAAAACCTCATTTAATTTGAATGGAAGTCAATGGAACCGAACGTCTTTCCAAGTAGCTTTGGGGCATTTCTGTTGGTCCATTCTTCAGGAAATCTCCACACAGCGTAAACAGCAGCTCATGTGATCAAATGAGGCATAAAGGTAAAAATAAACAAAAATAGAGATACTTGTTTTTCTTTGGACAGCGGCGATATGCAAATGAGCACATATGCAAGTAGATAATGGCTTATTTGCATATGTAAATATAACAATTCAGAAAAATTGTGATACAAAAATTTGTGTATCATATAAAGAGCTGGGGAGGTTTCTGACTGGCACTACGCTGGCAAGGTTCCAATTAGTGTCGGTGTAGAAGAAGGAAACCACCAAGCGTCCAATCAAATCGAGCTGGATTCGGTTTGTAAGGCACTCTATTAGAACCAGCGCTCACGAAGCACTCAAGCTCATTAACACCAATTTAAATACCAGGGAATACTGTGAAACGGGGGTCTTTCAAGGAAAGGGTGGTCATTCCAATATATCGCCCTGAACAACCAACACACTTAACCGCTGTTCAGCCCCCTCCCAATCAAACACGCCCCCTCCTGGCCTCCTCGGCTCCTTCTCCAGCGCCAGAGCCGCAGAGCCATGGCCTTCCTGTTTGTCTGGCTGAAGACCTGGTCATTTACTCTGGGGCTAAGAGAGACCACAGAGGGCGGAGCAGGGCGGAGTGCTAAAGACGAGAGCGACGAGGGAGGTTGGGGGGGTGGGGAGTGGGTGCCGGACGTGCGGCTGGACCGGGCAGTAACTGCACACTCTTGAGTTGGGATTGATTTACTTCATTAACCAAGATTACAAGTTTAACTTACAAACTAGAGGTCAAAATTTCTCATTAAGGAGCGGACCATGGAGAACCGCGGGGCTGGTAGACCACTCTTATTACTGACTACACATTTCAATCTGTCTTTGATGTTCCGTGTCTGCCTCCCGCACCACCCCCCCCACCCCCACCTCCCACCCCCTCCTTATTTTTTGGCAGGGAGGTTGATTTTAATTGTAGCTATAGAACACAGCACGCTGTTTGCCTGTAAGGCTGCCTCCGCGTCTATGGTGAGAGAAGCTTTAGTGGTATTGGGTGCCGTCCATAGCCTGGGGCTCATTTTAATGGTTCTCCCTCCTCCCTCCTCCCTCTCTCTCTCTCTCTCCATTCCCTGCTCAGATTGTTTTCCACGTGATTCCTGTTAATTTAGCTGCAGGAAAGGGCATCAGTTTTCCTTGTACTTTTTCTCTCTCCCTCTCTCCCTCCCTCTATTTCTCTCATTCCTTCTCTCTCTCGGCTGGTTTTCACCCGGTGAATAAAGGAGTAGTAACACAGTAGATACAGTACAGCTCCACAGCTCAGCCTGTACCAGCGTATCTGGGCTGTCCTGCAGAAATGCTGCTGTACCTGATCCAGCTTTAATGAACACAACACTGTGGTTACGTGCAGGAGTAGGCATAGGGTGAGGTTTAGGCGTATGGTGAGGTTTAGGCGTGGGATGAGGTTTAGGCGTAGGGTAAGGTTTAGGTGTAGGGTGAGGTTTAGGCGTATGGTGAGGTTTAGGCGTGGGATGAGGTTTAGGCGTAGGGTAAGGTTTAGGTGTAGGGTGAGGTCTAGGCGTAGGGCGAGGTTTAGGTGTAGGGTGAGGTCTAAGTGTATGGTGAGGTTTAGACGTAGGGTAAGGTTTAGGCGTAGGGCGAGGTTTAGGTGTAGGGTGAGGTTTAAGTGTATGGTGAGGTTTAGGCGTAGGGCGAGTTTTAGGCGTAGGTCGAGGTTTAGGTGTTGGGTGAGGTTTAGGCGTAGGGTAAGGTTTAGGTGTAGGGTGAGGTTTAGGCGTAGGGTAAGGTTTAGGCGTAGGGTGAGGTTTAGGCGTAGGGTGAGGTTTAAGCGTATGGTGAGGTTTAGGCGTATGGTGAGGTTTAGGCGTAGGGTAAGGTTTAGGTGTAGGGTGAGGTTTAGGCGTGGGGTGAGGTTTAGGTGTGGGGTGAGGTTTAGGCGTAGGTTAAGGTTAAGGCGTAGGGTGAGGTTTAGGCATAGGGTAAGGTTTAGGTGTTGGGTGAGGTTTAGGCGTAGGGTGAGGTTCAGGCGTAGGGTGATGTTTACAAACGCTCAACACTCGTCCTAAAACACTCAACACTTCTCTCAAAACGCTCAACACTCCTCCTAAAGCACTCAACACTTCTCTCAAAACACTCAACACTTCTCTCAAAACACTCAACACTCCTCCTAAAACGCTCAACACTTCTCTCAAAACACTCAACACTCCTCCTAAAACGCTCAACACTTCTCTCAAAACGCTCAACACTCCTCCTAAAACACTCAACACTTCTCTCAAAACACTCAACACTTTTCTCAAAATACTCAACACTCCTCCTAAAACACTCAACACTTCTCTCAAAACGCTCAACACTCCTCCTAAAACACTCAACACTTCTCTCAAAACACTCAACACTCCTCCTAAAATGCTCAACACTTCTCTCAAAACACTCAACACTTCTCTCAAAACACTCAACACTCCTCCTAAAACGCTCAACACTTCTCTCAAAACACTCAACACTCCTCCTAAAACGCTCAACACTGCTCACAAAAAGCTCAACACCCCTCACAAAACGCTCAACACTCCTCCTAAAACACTCAACACTTTTCTCAAAATACTCAACACTCCTAAAACACTCAACACTTCTCTCAAAACGCTCAACACTCCTCCTAAAACACTCAACACTTCTCTCAAAACGCTCAACACTCCTAAAACACTCAACACTTCTCTCAAAACGCTCAACACTTCTCTCAAAACACTCAACACACTCAACACTTCTCTCAAAACGCTCAACACTCCTCCTAAAACACTCAACACTTCTCTCAAAACACTCAACACTTTTCTCAAAATACTCAACACTCCTCCTAAAACACTCAACACTTCTCTCAAAACGCTCAACACTCCTCCTAAAACACTCAACACTTCTCTCAAAACGCTCAACACTTCTCTCAAAACACTCAACACTCCTCCTAAAGCACTCAACACTTCTCTCAAAACACTCAACACTTCTCTCAAAACACTCAACACTCCTCCTAAAATGCTCAACACTTCTCTCAAAACACTCAACACTTCTCTCAAAACACTCAACACTCCTCCTAAAACGCTCAACACTTCTCTCAAAACGCTCAACACTCCTCCTAAAACACTCAACACTTCTCTCAAAACACTCAACACTTTTCTCAAAATACTCAACACTCCTCCTAAAACACTCAACACTTCTCTCAAAACGCTCAACACTCCTCCTAAAACACTCAACACTTCTCTCAAAACACTCAATACTAATCCTAAAACACTCAACACTTCTCTCAAAACGCTCAACACTCCTCCTAAAATGCTCAACACTTCTCTCAAAACACTCAACACTTCTCTCAAAACACTCAACACTCCTCCTAAAACACTCAACACTTCTCTCAAAACGCTCAACACTCCTCCTAAAACACTCAACACTTCTCTCAAAACGCTCAACACTCCTCCTAAAACACTCAACACTTCTCTCAAAACACTCAACACTTTTCTCAAAACACTCAACACTCCTCCTAAAACACTCAACACTTCTCTCAAAACACTCAACACTTTTCTCAAAACACTCAACACTCGTCCTAAAACTTTGTGAAAATGTCTGTTCAACCGACAGAAACAGGAGGGAGCGTTTAGGACGTATAGCGAACAGCATGCACCATGAACGTTCAGGAACTTCACGGCTCATATGACCAGCACGGCACCGAGGTGGCTCTATCCTACGGTGCGGAAAGGTAACATGGCCAACGGCAAACTCTCCTTCTTTCTTCCTCCTTACACTCCTCCCATCCCGAACCAGGGCCTTTGTAGCGCACTTCAAAAGCATGTGATGGTAAGCGGCGTTAGAGTGGCCCCTGTTTTGTCTCTGACCTGAAGGGCCACTACGGGGCCACCCATCTCTCTCTGTTCACCTTCATCTCTCTCTTTCATTCATCCGTTCTTGCTCTCTCTCTCTCTTTCTCTCTTTCTGTCTCTCTCTTAATCCACTCCTCGGAGCTGTGTAAGGCTCTTTTGTTCTGTTCTCAGAATGGCTGTGGATGGAGGGAGAAACTCTCTGGCTATCGCTTACAGCCCTGCGGGCATCACACACCAGCACCAGGGGTGGGGGAGGGGAGCAAAACACCCGGAGCAAACCCACCAACACACGCACACACACACTCACACACGCAGGCTTGTTTTAATACAGTGTCAGGACACCGCTCATACATATGTACTACACATGGATCAGTCTACAGAACTGGTTCAAGGTCAGAGCTCAAAGGACATTTCAGACTAACTGACCTGAGACTGTAGTTCAGGTCTACATGCCTCGACGATCAGCACACTGTTACAACGACCACGCGTGTCATTTCAGCTCCTTTAGCGCTCGCTAGTTTTAGCTAGCCAGTAGTGTAAGCAGTGGTGCCACAATAAACATACTACTACTACCACCACCTCCACCTTTACTACTACTACTACTACCACCACCACCACCTTTACTACTACTACTACTACCACCACCACCTTTACTACTACTACTACTACCACCACCACCACCTCTACTACTACTACTACTACTACCACAACAACCACGTCTACTACGACTACTACTACTACCACCACCACCTTTACTACTACGACTACTACTACCACCACCACCTTTACTACTACTACTACTACTACTACCACCACCACCTCTACTACTACTACTACCACCACCACCACCGCCTCTACTATTACCACCACAACAACCACGTCTACTACGACTACTACTACTACCACCACCACGTCTACTATTACCACCACCACCTCTACCATTTACACCACCACCCTCTACTACTACCACTACCAACCACCGCCCCTACATTTACCACCAAACCTCTACCCCCTACATTACACTAAACTCTACCTCTACATTTACACTAAACCCCGTCTACTTTACACTAAACCCTCTGACCCCTACATTTACACTAAACCCTCTAACCCCTACATTTACACTAAACCCTGACCCCTGCATTTACACTAAACCTCTAACCCCTGCATTTACACTAAACCTCTAACCCCTACATTTACACTAAACTCTAACCTCTACATTTACACTAAACCCCTAACCCCTACATTTACACTAAACCCTCTGACCCCTACATTTACACTAAACCCCCTAACCCCTACATTTACACTAAACCCCCTAACCCCTACATTTACACTAAACCCCCTAACCCCTACATTTACACTAAACCCCCTAACCCCTACATTTACACTAAACCCCCTAACCCCTACATTTACACTAAACCCCCTACCCCTACATTTACACTAAACCCCCTAACCCCTACATTTACACTAAACCCCCTAACCCCTACATTTACACTAAACCCCCTAACCCCTACATTTACACTAAACCCCCTAACCCCTACATTTACACTAAACCCTAACCCCTACATTTACACTAAACCCCCTAACCCCTACATTTACACTAAACCCTAACCCCTACATTTACACTAAACCCTCTGACCCCTACATTTACACTAAACCCCCTAACCCCTACATTTACACTAAACCCTAACCCCTACATTTACACTAAACCCTCTGACCCCTACATTTACACTAAACCCTCTGACCCCTACATTTACACTAAACCCTAACCCCTACATTTACACTAAACCCTCTGACCCCTACATTTACACTAAACCCTAACCCCTACATTTACACTAAACCCTCTGACCCCTACATTTACACTAAACCCTCTAACCCCTACATTTACACTAAACCCCTAACCCCTACATTTACACTAAACCCTAACTAAACCCCTAACCCCCTACATTTACACTAAACCCCCTAACCCCTACATTTACACTAAACCCTAACCCCTACATTTACACTAAACCCTAACCCCTACATTTACCCCTACATTTACACTAAACCCCTCTAACCCCTACACTTTACACTAAACCCTAACCCCTACATTTAAACTAAACCCTCTGAACCCTACATTTACACTAAACCCCTCTAACCCACTAAACCCATAACCCCTACATTACACTAAACCCTCTAACCCCTACATTTACACCCCTACACTTACACTAAACCCCTAACCCCTACATTTACACTAAACCCTAACCCCTACATTCGCACTAAACCCTAACCCCTACATTTACCTAAAACCCTACACCTAAACCCTAACCCCTACACTTACACTAAACCCCTAACCCTACATTTACCTAAACCCCCTAACCCCTACATTTACACTACAACCCCTACAACCCTAACTCCTCATGACCCCTACATTTACACTAAACCCTCTTACCCCTACATTTACACTAAAACCCCTAAACCCAACAATTACACAAAAAACCCTACATTTACCTAAACCCCTAAACCCCTAACCCCTACATTTACACTAAACCCTAACCCCTACATTTACACTAAACCCCTAACTCCTACATTTACACTCACCCCCTAACCCCTACATTTACACTAAACCCCTGACACATATATACAAAAGTCCCTATGGTGCTTTAACTCTGACTTTGAACCAGTTCAGTAGAATCATCCATGCAGATGAATATATGGGCACATGTGAACTGAAAATACACAAAAACAAGCACACACACGCACACGAGGGGGCGGTCTGGAGGAGGGGGTGGTCTTTGTGGGTAGGTACTTTTCATCAGCAGCTTTCTTCCCTGAAACACACACACACTTAACACACCGGATCTCCAGTATCAGCATCATTATCCTGCTACTAATTTCAGGTCGTGCCGGCCACTGAGGAACCCTTTGTCTCAGATATAATCGAGCTGAGTGAATAAGAGAGACAGAGAGAGAGAGAGAGAGAGAGAGAGAGAGAGAGAGAGAGAGAGAGAGAGAGAGAGAGGGGGAGAGAGAGAGACAGAGAGAGACACAGAGTGAGAGAGAGAGAGCGACAGAGTGAGAGAGAGAGTGAGAGAAAAACAGAGTGTGGTGCAATGTCGGTTGCGCCACGGCCCCTGCGGCTCTGTTTTCGTCCAGCTGAAGTCTCTAGGGCTCCTGAGTGAGTGACTTTGGGGCCCCTGAGTCAAGCGGCCCTCCAGCCGCCTGCCCACGGCCCCTCACTGACCCCCTTCAAAAAGTCACATTGGCTTTGCACTAGGGGACAGACGGACACAGCGGCAGCGTACATACACACACAGACAGACACTCACACAGTAGGCTCCATCGATATGGATTTGATCATCGATACTGATTTTAAGGAGTTAGGAATTCTGATAAACAATAACATCAGCCGGACATCACACGGTCAACATGAAACAGGCTTGAGGCGGAAGGCACGGCCTAGAGACCCTCTGCCTAATCTAACCTGAGGTGGCAAACAACATGACGAGATAATACGGGTTGTCCGGAGTAGAGGGACACTCATTCAGACTGAAACGTCCTGGAACGCTGGGATTGGGATATTAACTCCAGGCTCAAGTGGCTTTTCAGTTCGACACTTAATGGAGCAGCAGTTATGGTACATTCCAACGCACCATTTAAGGTGGAACCGTAATAAGAAGAACCCCAGCGTTGTTGAAATTCAAAAATATGACAGTCATAAAGGCATCAGTCCCAACTGGATCCATGGCTTGCATCCCTCACAAGGCCCTGACCACAGCGTCGCTGCCCTGACCGAAGTAGACAGGCACAAGAGGAAATAGGCAAGGCAGCTGCTCTTGTGTCCCTGTTAGGCCAAGTGGGCATTTGGCCGTGGTGAAACATCTTCATGAGATGCTAACAGTAGATTAGCGGCTAACCTGAAGCCCCCCAATGATTAATGGACACATGTTCATCCTATTAGAAGCCATCCACAATCGTCCCCGGCGCAAAGGGCTTTATGCAAATGAGTTATGACACGGTGAAGCAAAACTGTAAACAATTGGCTCTTCAGTTCTTTGGAAATTGGTAGATATGGGGGGTCCAAGGTCCCCCCAGCTTCTGCCACCTGAGCTTTTAGTTCCTACCAGCATATGGTTCTAGTTCTCCGCAGTGTGGAGGAGAAGCTCATCTTTCCCCAGTTTATATGATGCGTCTTTGTACATATACATCCATAGAAAAATGAGATGTGGAAGAAAGTAGGGATGTTGGGAAGTAGGGTTGTTGTTGGAGTCTCTGAGAGGCTAGGTCACTCGATAGCTAGCTAGGTTAGCCAGCATGCTAATCAGTCAATAAAGCTAGCCACAAATGCAAGCAGCCTCGAACACGCCAGAGAGACAAACTTGGGGTGGCGTAAACGGCATAAGTCGCCTGCTAGTGTGAACGCAGGGTAATGCTAACCCCAAAAGACTGGTTAAGGTGATCGAGGGTCTGCTGCCTTGTTGTCTTCACCTGGACGTGACCGAAACCCCCCCTGACTTGACCACTCAGCTTAAGGGACTAGCGTTAGCGTAGTGCGAGCTGTTTGTCCCATTACCTGGGTTTATTTGTGGCACTCCGGTATAACCGGTGCGACTAAACCTCCAACCTACGCTGGATGTGACCCACACCTGTCACGCATTCCCAGGCATACACAGCCCCACGCAGCCCGCACCACAACCCAGCATACGCGAGGAGGAGGTGAAAATGAAGTGAAAAGAAGACCCCCTCTGTTGATCCGCCCATACCTCCCTCCTTTCCTCTCTCACTTCAACCCTCGCTGCTGTCATCCCCCTATCAGGTGCGCTCAGAGTGGGTGGCTTTGTTACAGACACCTCCAATTAAACCCCAGCAAGCTGTGCAAAAATCTCAGAGTGCGTGCGTACACAGAGCGGCACACCGACCGCACAGCGGAGGTAGCGGTTCTGTTTTCTTGTTTATGCTTCTCATTTAAGCACACTAAATACGCTCCCTCTCTTCCTCACTCCACTTCCCTCCCTCCCTCTCTCGCAGCCTAGCGCATGATGCGCTACACACAACCCAATGAGCAGGTTATTAAAATGACCAATTGACATTCAGAATCGGCCTTATTGTAGATTTGCAATATTCAGAGACGTCAGTCAGGGCACCGTGTGGAATGGCAATGGGCTTCCCAACTCATCCAGTAAACAAATAAACAAATAAAGGAATAACTAAGACACAGAAGAGGGCTCTGCTGGTGAGTACTTACCCCCAGACTGATCTCAGCAGCTGCAAGCCCCTTCCTAAGCCTACTGGTTCACTGTTTATCTGTAACCCGGCTGAATTTAACGCTTCCGTAAACACAGCTCTTAATGAAACGGGGTCTCTAACCTCAGTGCCCGACGTCGTGGCTCCCGGCGAGTCCACCTTGCGTTTCTTCCGTGGGCCGATGGCAGCCAGAGCCGTCAGGTTAGCGTCTCTTTGCCTCATCTGGGCCAGTTCCTGCTGCTGCATCTGCACAGGAGACAAACAAAAAACGACGGGTTAACGACTGCACCGGCTCGGCGGGAGCGTCCGGTGTCCAGGTATGTCAACACTTTCACAAATACGCCGGTATTCCGACATCACATTGAACCTGTTTACACCTCTTACATCACGAGCACAGAGTCTGACGTCTCAGATACACTACAGTCTGAGATCACGGCACGGACTGCCGGAAATCTGGCAAATCTGGATGAGCCTGTCATATTTACAGGCATTCTTTTCCCACATCAGTGTTTATGAATGGTTGGCATTCCCAAACCAGCTTTAAACAAACCTGGATACACGTAACGTTCGCGACTGTCCAATGTGCGACACTCCTGTTATCCAATTTCTGTTCTCCGTCTTAGTACCGGTAGAAAGAACTTACTAACTTCTACTACTACTAACTACTCACGTGTTTTTTAAGACATTGGCACCGTTCCAACTCCGGAATCTGATCAGGAATGGTGTGCTTCCAATGTAGAGTTCTCCTATAAGCGTTCTGAAATTTTTCCCATTAAGAATGAATGAGGTGGGAAACGTGCACACCCATCTTCTGTCCCTCTGCTCCACCAACAGACACCTTTTCACATACACCATCTCAGGGTTATTTCCCTAGTATGACTTCAAAGTTGGTTCAACCGGCACTCGTCTTTCATCCCTCGTTCCTCACATAGACTCCCATTCATTTTCAACCCCACTCAAACCCTAGTTTCTTCTAACCCACATCCACCAAACTGCATGTACTCACACAGAGCAGATCCCCAAACTCTAATTCACAGTCATACTGATCCTCTATGTGTCATTCATCCATCCCTCGTTCCTCCCATAGACCCCCATTCATTTCCACCCTCATTTAAACCCTACAGTCTCCTTTATTTACAGCCACCAAACTGCATGTACTGGCTCAGAGCAGATCCCCAAACTCTAATCCACAGCCATACTGATCCTCTATGTGCCATTCATTCATCCCTCGTTCCTCCCATAGACCCCCATTCATTTTCACCCTCATTTAAATCCTACAGTCTCCTTTATTTACAGCCACCAAACTGCATGTACTGGCTCAGAGCAGATCCCTAAACTCTAATCCACAGACATAGTGACCCTCACTCCTCTATGTGTCGCTTATTCATCCCTTGTCCCTCACATAGACTTCCATTCACGTTTAGCGTGAACCGGCTGGCAACGATCTTAAGCTGTGCAATCGCTCTCTTCACGTTCTTTAGGAAACGCACTTCTCTAGTTACTAGTATGACCACACCACAAACCCCCCATCTCACTAGTTACTGTATAAGTCAAAACCAGGTGTTAACTATTCTCTACTCCTCCAGTGATTATCTAAACCATTGATCTCTCATCCATGTACCTATAAACCCATTTATTCATCTGCCAACTCAAGCACGTTATCACTCACAGCCTCCAACCATCAGCTCATTCAGTCCTCAGATCTTTGAACAGGCTCATGTATTACTGACTTACTGACAGGTGGCACTAAATGGCCATGAGAGTGTTCAAGCGTTCTATTGTGTTTGAATGTTTAATAGAGGTTTGGCTCATTAACACTCCCACCCGCCAACACTGTCACCTTCGATAAGCTGATTTAGACCATTAAAATGCCCTTATTATTCTTTTAATGCTGATGAAATGAAATGAAACAAAAATGAAAACGTTCTGACTCTCAGACTCCCCTACCTGTAGCTTTAACACGAGGCTATTTCTCAGCATTCAGATCATCCCATTCCACCTTAAATGGTGCAGCAGTTACATCCTGGTGACTATTTAAGGTGGAACGAGAGCATCTGTACAAGAAGCTAGTGAACAGTCTGCTTCTGCACGCCAACAAAAACCAACCTGCCACCACACTTCAGTTCAGGCACACACTCCTCATACCTGGCGGAGCGCCATCCGTGCTTCCATCATCAAACCAAACCCACATTGCATCCTGTTTTTGGGATCTTCGAGACGGTTCAGTTTTCCCACAAAACGATATTGTCCTTAAACTGTACATCTGTATTCACCCTCTGTCTGAAACACTCAGTTAGAGCTCCTGTGCCTATAAGCCCCGCCTCTTGATGAGCCCCCTGTCCTCTGATTGGTCAGTTCTGCTGTATCAGTTGGATTCAGAATCCGACCCTGAAAGTCCGGTAGAACAAGCTGATAGATCCACCTTCACAAGCTAGACTGGAGAAGTCTGGTTTCAGAGCGGCTAGTTTGTGGTTGGTTAGCTCTCTGTGTATTGTGTGGGGTCGTGCTGAACTTGACGGTAGGAGGGACATAAGGACTGTGTTTAGAGATGACATCACCTTGTAACAGGGAAAAGACCCTGAAGGGAAAAGGAAAACCGGAAACGCAACCGGAAAACGTCCACGGTTTGATCAGTAAAGCTGGAAACGGGAAAGCTAAGCGTCGGGAATATTACCGGGAATATCACTAAGCAGTACATCTCTACACGACTGCTTACCTATTCATCTGTTCTCTCATCCACCCAACTAAGTATCCATCTCTCCATCCTCCCACTCATCTGCTCATTTCCTGAACCAGCTCTAAAATGGCTGTGTGTGATGTGATTTGTCCCGGGCTGAAGTGTGTGTGGCTGTAGCGTAGCCGCAGGTAATGTCACGGCTGGCTGCAGGGCTCCGAGGCTCAGCCACGCTCATAGCCTGCTTTCAGAGGACGTGCGAGAGCCCGGGGCCACACACTCTCGCTGACACAATCAGCCTCTATCTCTCTCTTTCTCTCTCACACACACACACCATCAGAATCTCTCTCTCTCTCACACACACACACACACGCACACACACACACACACACACCATCAGAATCTCTCTCTCTTTCACACATACAATCAGATATGCACTCCCTCCCTCTCTCTCACTCTGTCTGTCTCTCTCACAGTGTTCACAGTGAGGGGGTGTAAAGCTGTGTGCCCGCCGGTGCAGAGAGAGAGGGCATGTTACAGGAGCGAATGGGGACAATCGATGTGTTCTTTCATCAGAGAGAGAGAGAGAGAGAGAGAGAGAGAGAGAGATGGAAGGGGGATAGAGATTAGGAAACTGGGAGAGAAACTAAAAGAGAGAGAGCGGGAGAGAGAAAGAGTGAGAGAAAAAAGAGAGAGAGACAGAGCAACTGACCAAATGAGAGAAAGAGAGAGAGCAACTAAGAGACAGCAGGAGAGCAACTGTCAGAGAGAGAGAGAGAGAGAGAGAGAGAGGTAGAGAGAGAGTGAGAGATAGAGTGTGAGAGAGAGAGACAGAGACAGAACCTGTACCACAGAACAGCCTCAACAGCCAGATAGCTCTCTCCTGTATTGCGACCCCACGCTCTCAGTTATCTGATGGGGACAATGTTGGTGGGTCTACTGGGCATTCCAGGTGGTTGTTAGGAGTCCCTATTCCTTTTTACTGTCTTCCTAAGCTCCTGTTTCCGAAGCGTGTCTACTTTCCTGTGTCATCCTCTTGCCTTATGTTAGTGGATGAGTGGTTAGTGTGTATTTGCAGATGCACTCGTGAGCATTGCGTGTCTGCACATGTGTACCCGGAGAGCCCCTGGCGTAGCACGGCCTTTAGGCTGTTGCCATTTCACATTTAACACTGGAAAGACACTGAGAGGGAAAAAATCGATCCTGCTAACATTAGACGTATGATCCCCCAAGGTAAACTCATCCTCCTGTGTCAGTAGAAGCTCCTCCCTTTAGACCTCCACTGGAGCAACAGTACTAAAGTATGTACCTTCAGATGTACTGAAGTATGGAGAGTAACAGGAGCATGATTTATCACGGCTCTGATGTCCTATTATCATTTCTGGATCAGGACTCTTTATCAGCTCAGTGTAGGTGAAGAGACCATACCATACCATTCCCTATCATACCATACACTACCATATCATACTGCACCCTACCATACCGTACACTACCATACCGTACACTACCATATCATACTGCACCCTACCATACCGTACACTACCATACCGTACACTACCATATCATACTGCACCCTACCATACCGTACACTACCATACCGTACACTACCATATCATACTGCACCCTACCATACCGTACACTACCATACCGTACACTACCATACCGTACACTACCATATCATACTGCACCCTACCATACCGTACACTACCATACCGTACACTACCATACCGTACACTACCATATCATACTGCACCCTACCATACCGTACACTACCATACCGTACACTACCATATCATACTGCACCCTACCATACCGTACACTACCATACCGTACACTACCATACCGTACACTACCATATCATACTGCACCCTACCATACCGTACACTACCATACCATACACTACCATACCGTACACTACCATACCATACACTACCATATCATACTGCACCCTACCATACTGTACACTACCATATCATACACTACCATATCATACTGCACCCTACCATACCGTACACTACCATACCGTACACTACCATACCGTACACTACCATATCATACTGCACCCTACCATACCGTACACTACCATACCATACACTACCATACCGTACACTACCATACCGTACACTACCATATCATACTGCACCCTACCATACCGTACACTACCATACCGTACACTACCATATCATACTGCACCCTACCATACCGTACACTACCATACCGTACACTACCATATCATACTGCACCCTACCATACCGTACACTACCATACCGTACACTACCATATCATACTGCACCCTACCATACCGTACACTACCATACCGTACACTACCATATCATACTGCACCCTACCATACCGTACACTACCATACCGTACACTACCATATCATACTGCACCCTACCATACCGTACACTACCATACCGTACACTACCATATCATACTGCACCCTACCATACCGTACACTACCATACCGTACACTACCATACCGTACACTACCATACCGTACACTACCATATCATACCGTACCCTACCATACTGTACTCTACCATACCGTACACTACCATATCATACTGTACCCTACCATACCGTACACTACCATATCATACCGTACACTACCATACTGTACTCTACCATACCGTACACTACCATATCATACTGTACCCTATCATACCATACACTACCATATCATACTGTACCCTATCATACCATACACTACCATATACTATACTATACTATAACCCACCATACTATTACTTACCATACCTTACAATATCATACACTCATATCATCATATCATACCATAATCTACCATACCATACCATACCCTACCATACCATATCATACAACAACCAACCATAGCATAGACTCTCATACCTTACCATATGATATCATACCCTACCCTAGTATAATAAATCATACACCACCATGTCATAGCATAATCTCACATATCACACTACACCCTACCCCACCATATCACACCATAACCTAACCCACCATATCACACCACAGCCTACCCCAACATATCATACTACCCTACCCTACCATATCATACTTCACCCCACCATAGCATAGATTACCATACCATACCATATCATACCATAATGTAAAATACCATTTTCTACCCTACCATAGCATAAATTACCAAACACTACCATAGCATAAATTACCAAACACTACTATATCTTATCATATACTAGACCATATCATACTCTACCCTACCATAACATACATTACCATAGCCTACCATATATCATATATCATATCATATCATTTTATATCATATCATATCAAACCTACCATGACATCCCATCCGTACCGTACAACACCCTAACATAATATACCCTACCATACCAGACCATACTATTATCCAGATGGTGTTCAGTGAGAACTTTGGTTTACAGGCTGTCCCTTCACATGATCCAGGGGTCAGTATCCACTCACTACACATTAAACACAGCGAATATTAAACTCCCGTATGCTGAAAGAGGAACATGGCATATAAACCCACATGAACCCACTTGTACAGTCTTTGTTCCTAAGTGGAATCTTAGCAGTCTATCCTGGCCCGTCTTCCGTCCCTTTCTAAGGCTCCTATCTGTAGCAGTAATTGTGTTAAGGCCAACTGCAGCCCTCTGGTCTCCGGGGCGCTGACCCTGCGATAACCCTGCTCTACCGAGAGTTCGCCGCCACTGCTCTGCGCAGCCTAACTCGCGGCACCGGGCCGCTCGGCTCCGGCTCCGCCGCACGCCAGTTGGCACCAGACCCCCTGCCCTGGGGCGACTGCCACAGCCGCAGATTTATGCCCACTTGATAAATGCAGACCTCGTAGCGCCATCTGCGATGCCAGCCAAGAGAGCCGAGCGCAATCCAAGACGAATCACCACAGCCGCCGAAGATATGTACTATTACACAGACGGGAAGACACAAAATTACAGTGAGGGTATCGGGGGGGCTGGCGCTTCACTTCCAAATACACATCGACCCCCATTTCCCCAAAAATAAAGGGGGTTATTGATGGAAATGTACAGAAATTTTCCGCAGACTGACGTCAGAATTAAACCTGCTTATTAAATTCAGATTACAGCAACACACATGTGGCTCGATGTTTAGGAATCAAGTGCAAAGCCAATCAGACATTGGTTAAGATAAGTTAAGTCACAAGGAGTTTTCTTGCGTGTTTAAGGTGGTGGTTACTTCCGGCTCCTGCAGGTGGCGCTGCAGGAGGATGATGGGGCTATAAATCCCTGCGGGTGTGAGTGACGGGGTCCAGAGATTGGGAAGAGATGCTACAGTGCAGGGAGTGTCTCGTTCCATTTGTGGAAAATGGCTCCAAAGCATTTCCACATAATTAACAGCACAGAGGGGGCTTGTGTATTATCTGAGGGTATAAGCTACACTGTATTGCCAAAATACACTCCCCCATCCAAATCACTGAATCCAGGTGTTCCAATCACTTCCACGGCCACAGGTGTATAAAACCGAGCACCTAGTCATGCAGACTGCTCCTACAGACGTTAGTGAAAGAATGGGTCGCTCTCAGGAGCTCAATGAACTCCAGCGTGGTACCGTGATAGGATGCTCCACCTGTGCTACAAGCCCAGTGGTGAAATTCCCTCCTACTAAATATTCCACAGTCCACTGTCAGTGGGATTAGAACACAGTGGGAGTGATTGGGAACGACAGCAGCTCAGCCACGAAGTGGGGGGAGCGGGGTCAGCGGATACTGAGGCTCATAGTGAGCAGAGGTCACCAACTTTCTGCTGAGTCCATCACTACAGACCTCCAAACTTCATGTGTCCTTCAGGTCAGCTCAGGAACAGTGTGTAGAGCTTCATGGAATGGGTTTCCATGGCGAGCAGCTGCATCCCAGCTTTACATCACCAAGCGCAGTGCAGAGCGTGGAACGCAGTGGGGTAAAGCTCCGGCACTGGACTCTAGAGCAGTGGAGACATGTTCTCTGGAGTGACCAGACTGGGATTAGTGGTTGCTAGGAGAACGGTACTTGTCTGACTGCACTGTGCCGAGTGTAAAGTTTGGTGGAGGGGGGATTATGGTGCGGGGTTGTTGTTGCTCTGGAGTTGGGCTCCGCCCCTGAGCTCCAGTGAAAGGAACTCTTACTCCAACATGACCGCACACCAGTGCACAGAGCCAGCTTCATAAAGACATGGATGAGCGAGTCTGGTGTGGAGGAACTGGACTGGCCTGCACAGAGTCCTGACCTCCACCCAATAGAACACCTTTGGGATGAATTAGAGCGGAGACTGAGAGCCAGGCCTTCTCGTCCAACATCAGTGTCTGACCTCACCAATGTGCTTCTGGAGGAATGGTCAGAAATTCCCATAAACACATTCCTACACCTTGTGGAAAGCCTTCCCAGAAGAGCTGGAGCTGTTATAGCTGTAAAGGGTGGGCCGACATCATATTAGATCCTACGGATTAAGAACGGGATGCCACTTGAGTTCATATACATGTGAAGGCAGATGAGCGAATACTTCTGGCCATACACTGCAGGTTAATTGATTACTGGTAACTGAGTAATCACAGTCATTGATCCAAACAGGAGTCATTTCACTTCCAGTTCTACAGACCAAACCTCAAAACGCTGAACAGGAAGTTCTCCCACCTTCCCTCAACGAACCACTCAGCCTGATAACATGATAACCTTTAGTTTGATTGTTTACACATACGATCGTCATGTCTGATCAATATCTTTTGTTTCAGAACGCTGGAAAAAAAATGACGACAATAACGCATTTTAGGCACCTGCCCTTTGGAAGCGCATCAGCGCTGCTGTTAATCTAATTTACAAAAGGTCAAGACCAGGGTGACATTTCGGGTGACTCCTGTCAATTCATGTAGAAGTGTGTCGAGCGCTATGAGGGCGAGTAAACAGAATTCCAGGCGGTGATTTCTAACTGCACCTTCATGTAGGCTTTTGTGTTTTTGGTGAATTGTAATTGAAGTGCGGGACAAACACAAGCGCAGGACGTGCTGCAAAGGAGGAACAACAAAGAGCCAGTGGAAGTGAAGTGGCTACACGGGAGGCTACGTGACAAGACATGAACAGGAGCCCAACCACACGCCACGTGCGCATCGGTTCGCGTGGTGACTCAGACCTGCAGCGCTCATTGGCGGGATGAGAGCCACATTAGCACCGTGGGTGCAGGTCTGGAACCTAAACCTGGGTGCTCCTTCTAACCAGGTGGATCTCGCTGTTCCAGGTAAACAGTAAACGTGTACTCAGTAAACCCTTTGATCATGTTCCAATAGTTCCCCTGACCAATCACAGGGCTGACGTCTCTAGTCCCACCCACAACAGTTCTCCCTGTTCTCCAACAGTTTCAGAGTCAGAGAAACTTCATCTGTACACCAACATCGTTCCTTCATCCCTTCATCTGTACTCCAACATCGTTCCTTCATCCCTTCATTTGTACACCAGCATTGTTTCTTCTTCTCTTCATCTGTACACCAACATTGTTCCTTCATCCCTTCCTCCACCATGTACACCACATTGTTTTGTTCCTTCATCCCCTTCATCTGTACACCATCCTTCATCCCTTCATCACACAACATTGTTCCTTCATCCCTTCATCTGTACACCAACATTGTTCCTTCATCCCTTCATCTGTACACCAACACTGTTCCTTCATCTGTACAACAACATCTGTCCTATACCAACATTCTGTACACCAACATCGTTCCTTCATCCCTTCATCTGTACACCAACACTGTTCCTTCATCCCTTCATCTGTACACCAACATCGTTCCTTCATCCCTTCATCTGTACACCAACATTGTTCCTTCATCCCTTCATCTGTACACCAACATCGTTCCTTCATCCCTTCATCTGTACACCAACATTGTTCCTTCATCCCTTCATCTGTACACCAACATTGTTCCTTCATCCCTTCATCTGTACACCAACATTGTTCCTTCATCCCTTCATCTGTACACCATCGTTCCTTCATCCTTTCATCTGTACACCAACATTGTTCCTTCATCCCTTCATCTGTACACCAACATTGTTCCTTCATCCCTTCATCTGTACACCAACATTGTTCCTTCATCTCTTCATCTGTAAACCAACACTGTTCCTTCATCCCTTCATCTGTACACCAACATCGTTCCTTCATCTCTTCATCTGTAAACCAACATTGTTCCTTCATCCCTTCATCTGTACACCAACATTGTTCCTTCATGCCTTCATCTGTAAACCAACATTGTTCCTTCATCCCTTCATCTGTACACCAACATTGTTCCTTTATGCCTTCATCTGTACACCAACATTTTTCCTTCATGCCTTCATCTGTACACCAACATTGTTCCTTCATGCCTTCATCTGTACACCAACATTTTTCCTTCATGCCTTCATCTGTACACCAACATTTTTCCTTCATGCCTTCATCTGTACACCAACATTTTTCCTTAACCCTTCATCTGTACACCAACATTGTTCCTTCATGCCTTCATCTGTAAACCAACATTGTTCCTTCATCCCTTCATCTGTACACCAACATTGTTCCTTTATGCCTTCATCTGTACACCAACATTCATCTGTACACCAACATTGTTCCTTCATGCCTTCATCTGTACACCAACATTTTTCCTTCATGCCTTCATCTGTACACCAACATTTTTCCTTCATGCCTTCATCTGTACACCAACATTTTTCCTTAACCCTTCATCTGTACACCAACATTTGTCATTAATTCCTTCATCTGTACACCAACATCGTTCCTTCATCCCTTCATCTGTACACCAACATTGTTCCTTCATCCCTTCATCTGTACACCAACATTGTTCCTTCATCCCTTCATCTGTACACCAACATCGTTCCTTCATCCCTTCATCTGTACACCAACACTGTTCCTTCATCCCTTCATCTGTACACCAACATTGTTCCTTCATCCCTTCATCTGTATACCAACATTGTTCCTTCATCCCTTCATCTGTACACCAACATTGTTCCTTCATCCCTTCATCTGTACACCAACATCGTTCCTTCATCTGTACACCAACATCGTTCCTTCATCTGTACACCAACATTGTTCCTTCATCCCTTCATCTGTACATCAACATTTTTCCTTCATCCCTTTATTCCTCCATCTGTACACCAACACTGTTCCTTTATGCCTTCATCTGTACACCAACACTGTTCCTTTATCCCTTCATCTGTACACCAACATTGTTCCTTCATCCCTTCATCTGTACACCAACATTGTTCCTTTATTCCTTTATTATTATATCAACATTCCACGAGCGTCCCTGACTCTTTTCGTCTTGTTAGAGTCACATTAAAGCTGCATAATGATGTCGGTTCTGATGACGTTGATCGAGTACTGCAGGTGTCTGTAACAGTGTTCTCCGTGTTCTCCGTGTTCTAAAGGGGTTAATATGAGAGTGATGTTAAGACAGCGAAAAGGGTCTGTCTCTGTCTCTCCAGATATCAAGAGAAAAAAGAAGTCTGTCGCTGAAATACATAACATTCCTCTCTCACTGTTCACCCCCCAATCCCCCCATCCCACCGCTATGATGCAAAGGCTCTGTAAGAGCATCTCCAGACCACACACACGTGTGTGCGTAAGGATGTGTGGTCAGGATCACTTGGTTTAGAGCCACCCAGGAATAAACTGTAAAGCTGGTCAGACATGCCTGTCTCTATCAAGCTACACCTCATAACAAAAAGACCCCCCCAGCACCTCAGGGCAGCCCTGCGGACCACCATCCACTTAGAGACAGATGTCTGTGCTTGAGCAGAACATTTGGGGTGGGGGAGGTTGCGGGTGGGTGGTTAGTACAGGGTTGCTAGGAAGATGTCGTTAGGCAGTAGTGGTGCAAATGTGTGACCTCACAATTTGATTACATCAGAAATGATTCAGAAATAATTACTAATAATTAATAATCAACATTTACAGATACGTTTTTTCAAAAACAGCATTAAAATGAACAACAACTGAGATACCTTGGTTTTTTTTTTCCGGACAGTCATGAAACATTTATAAGGTCACTGGACAACAAAAAAATTACACCTTGTGTGTTTAAGGTGGTAGTAATATCAGGCTCCTGCAGATGG
This sequence comes from Prochilodus magdalenae, assembly GCA_024036415.1. NCBI lineage: Eukaryota > Metazoa > Chordata > Actinopteri > Characiformes > Prochilodontidae > Prochilodus > Prochilodus magdalenae. Next base: position 513,257 of record JAMWET010004590.1, on the reverse strand, counting down.
CGCTGCTACACGAGGATGACAGGCTATAAATACTTGTGGGCTGTGAGTGACGGGACCATAGATTGGGAAGAGGTGGTACGGTGCAGAGAATGTCTCGTTCCATGTGTGGAAAATGGCTCCAGAGAAGATGTTAATGACTGACTAAAAGGAGGGACTGCATGTGGGCGTGGCCAAAGACCAGAGTGTGGAGGAAGTAGCTGAATCTATAGGTGTATGGAAGCATACGGTCATACGGGTCTACCAGCAGTGGATAAAATCCCAGTCTACAGGGAATTCTCCTCGGAACTGTGCCAGGGAAGGCATCCACCAAATCTGAACCACCTGACCAATTCTCTGATGTAAGAGCGTCTGAACACTGATGTGGCTACATCCAGAAACTTGAACCACACATGAAACAGGAACCACCCAGCCCCCCATCAAGCGCCACTCACTGTCCACTCTATTAGACACTCCTACCTTGCTGGTCCACCTTGTAGATGGACAGTCAGAGACGATAGCTCATCTGCTGCTGCACAGTGCAGTGTTGGTCATCCTCTAGTGGACACAGGACGCTGCCAACAGGACGCTGCCCACAGGACGCTGCCCACAGGACGCTGCCCACAGGACCCTGCCCCACAGGACACTGATGGCTGGATAGTTTCAGTTGGTGGCTGATTCTCAGTCCAGCAGTGACACTGAGGTGTCCAGCACCACACACAATAACACACCACCACCACATCAGTGTCACTGTAGTGCTGAGAATGATCCACCACCCACATAATACCCTCTCTGTGGTGGTCCTGTGGGGGTCCTGACCATTGAAGAACAGGGTAATACAGTACACAGAGAAACAGATGGACTACAGTCTGGACCTGTACACCTACAGAGTGTCAATGGAGCTGATACAGTGGGCAGGGAGTGCAGATACAAACAGGTTGACCAAATATGACGTACAGTGAGGGTACGTGTCTAAGTAAGAATATCAAGTTGGGCCAAACTTAGAACTTAGATGATGGCTGTGGATGTTTATTTCTATAGAAGCAGATCACTGCAGCTGGAGAACCAGATACAATCAACTACATCAATAAGAACACTTCAAATGAACACTGACCGCTTCAACCTCAAAGCAGCGAAACCCTGGACCTGAAATGAACCCTGTGAAAGAAAAGAAGGAAGACTCTGGCTTTGGTCCTGCAGTTCAGGTCCCTCAGTTCAGGCCAGCACCCAATTACCTACGGTCCCTTACGGCTTTCCTTTGAGCCCAGACCATTACGGCCCCCCATTCATATTCATAGGAACACTATTTGCGGAAATTAGCCGAACCGAACCGCGCGGACGCCACGCGACCTTGTTTAACGCCCTCCTTTAATTATCCGGATGAATAAGGCATCGGCAGGGAAAACACTGGAAGACTGTTAGCTTTAGAGGACACTGTGTCTCAAAAACGGCAGCGTGGTGACGCCGGCTACGGGGGAAGAAAGAGCGGGGGACTCTCATAAGCATACTGAGTTCAGGCACCATCAGGGGCGCTCCTGAGGAAAGGGAGTCGATCATTAAAAATGATGCTTATCTAAGGAGAAAATTTCCATCCTTTTGCTTTTCCTTCACACCGTTCTGCCATGCTTGGGCAAGCACTCTTCTCTCCCTCTCTCTCTCTCTCTTTTTCTGTCCTCTGTAAGTCAGAAAATAACGTCACCTGCTATTGATCAGGCCTAATTTGCATCTGAGGAACAGGGGAGGGGAGAAAAGACGTGAACTTGCGCGGTAAGAGAACGACGGCGATGATTTATTCATTTGCGAATCAAAAACGAGGGGAAAAAGGTAGATGAGAGGGAGAATCTTCAGAGGGAGGCAGAGAGGGAGAGACTCTAGGCAAGGCAGATAGGGCTCTTTCTCTCCGCTTGCTCTCCTCTTCCTTTGCCTCTCTCTCTCTCTCTCTCTGTGCAGCCTGGGGCCGGTGATGTGCAAGTCCCTCTAATTAACAAGGTGAATCATACCGCCGCTCTCTAATTAGCCAACATGACAATCTAATGGAAACATGCGGGCAAAGCTGGCACACTTGGAGCCACCTCACAAAAGCCTCGCCTCCTTTCTTTCTTTCTTTCTCTCGTTCCTTCTCTCTCTTTCTCTGCAGATACACCGCCCCCCCCCCAAACCCCAACCCCACGGCGAGTGACACTCCCATGGAGAAAGGGAGCAAAGATGAGCAAACGAGCGAGTGAAAGAGAAGTAAACGGAGTCGAGCGCTGAGGGTTTGAAGGCCAGACGGAGATGGTCAAGAAGGAGTCCCACATACACATCCCAAACCAGCCCGGAGTACAGACCTCAACATCACGGAACGTTTCTGGGATTTCCCGGGAAGGGAGAAGATGGAATATGGAATGGACGCACTACGTACTACAGACACCCGAAAGGATCACGGACCTGCATGCTTTATATTTCCTCAGTTGATAAAACACTCTTTGTTATGTCATCTCAAATATATTAAGAGATCTTAAGAAAACGAGATTCATTTTGACATAAAAATAACAAAAAAAAAAACAAAAAAAAAAACAAATAACATGACATAATAAAATATAATATATAAAATATAATATAGTATAAATAAAATATAATAAAAATTAAGATTAAAAAAGAGAATTTTGACTTATTATAAATAAAAATTATATTTTTTTATCTTATTTTTTTATATATATATATATATATATATATATATATATATATATATATATATATATATATATATATATATATATATATATATATATCCATATGTGCTACCAGTCAAAAGTTTAGGGACACCCATTTAAATGGATGTAGTTGGTGGTCTTAAAGACCCTACAGTCATACACTGAACAGCTCCAACTGATGAGAGTCTGAACCAGTCCATATCCTGATACCCCACATCTACTCCTGACGTAGCACAGTATGATACTCCTCCATATCTCCACCTCTAATATATATTTAGTGGTGTAAAATGAAAATGACATGTATACTGTATACAGACATACAGTACATACACACGTCTAAAAATTTTAATGGAACTGTACATTAATTTTGATTCTGTACACTTACAGAAAATTACATATATATTGTATGTATATATACAGTATATACAGCTCTGGAAAATAAATAAGAGCCCACTCCAGTCCCTTCTTAAATCAGCATCTCCACATGTACAGCAGGTTCTCAGTGAGGAACCGAAGGTTGGGTTCTAGCTTTACTGGCAGATACAGTGAGCGTCTGGTTCATAAGAACAAGGTCCAGCAGCAAACACACAGGACAACACAGCTACAGACTGGCAGAGGGCCAAACCCACTCTCTACTGACCGTGATGAGCACCACCTCATTCCAACGTCCCTTACCCACCGTAAGATGACCTCAGGTGACCTACAGAGAGACTGGCGAGCGGTGGCTGGGGTGAGACGCACAGCGAGCATGGTTCTAAAAACAGGCTTCTGGAGGTCATTAGTGATTTCCTAAATAAACAGATCTAATACAATATCTGATCTGGAGTTTGGGAGACATGGTTCCAGTAGTGTAGAGAACCAAACAGAACTGAGGAATTCTGGTCCAACACAAATCCAGAACCTGGAGAACTAGAGACACTTTTTAGGAGCTCTCAAATTTTTCCAGAGCTGTATGTACACACTTGTTTATATATTTACTGGAAATTCACCAGTGAAATTCTGGCCTCTGGCTTTTTGCTCAGCACTCGGATGGTGAATACGTGTAAACACATGGAGGGCTGGACGATACAGTAAAAATGGAAAGAGTGGCACAATAAAAATACTTTACGAGTACAATCCTCTCATTGTTTCTCTGTATATGTCCCTGAACCCCACGGAAGACGAGATTCCTCCTAAAGAGAGGGATTCAAAACGAGGAACCGGAGTCAAAGGCCAGGAGGAGAAGGTCCAGAACGAGTGGAAACCGACCAGCCAGGACTTTTCAGATTTCTCACTCTCATTGTTTTTGTCTTTTTTTCCTCCAGAGTGTAATTGAAATGTGTCCTCCTCCACCCCCGTATCTCCCTCTCTCTCTCTCTCCCTCTCTCTCTCTCCGCCATAAGCGTAACTCCGCGTACTCAATTCCCCTGATGCCGGCGTCCCAAGGAGTGCGGCTGCTGCACACAAAGAGAAAGGCCTCCTACAGGCTCTAATAAACACACGGGCCTTTCGCTGGAGAGACTCTTCGCCATCTCGCTTCCAGGCGAAAAAGGAAAATCTCCTTTCTTGTTGTTCTCTCTCTCATTATGGTACTTTGTAATATTCGAAAACACACAGGAACACCAAAGGTATTTTTAAAAGCTCGGTTCCCTTTTCTTTCTTTCTCACCCTCTCGTTCACAACATGACTCCGGGATAAGTAAGGAAAGAAACTACCGACAACAAAGTGGCCAAACAAAGGAAAACCAAATCCCACAACATTCCGAACTAGCTACGTAGGCCCGTTACTATGGTCTGATCCAACACGACGTTTGATGAAACAATGAAACTGACTGTAGTGCAACTTCTATTATTCAGTATTACAATACTGGTTGTCGTGAGACATGACTCTATTTAAGATAATGCTCTAGCCTAGGGAAGGAGAACAACGCAGGGACATCAGGAGGACAAGGACATCAGAAAGAGTTCCCTAAAAATCTACCCCTAACAACCACCTGGAAGACCCACCCATGGTGTCTCACTTAAACAGCACCTAAAGCTCCCGTCTCTGAGAGAAAGGAGAACATCAAGCTCCACTCCTGCTTCACATCTGAGAACATCCACAAGCGTTTCTCTCCATCCATCCTTCCACTGTGAGAAGACACCTCCTGAACACTACGGAGGTCTAAAAGGAGGAGGTGGAGTGGTTCAAGAAGGAGCTCATTGAGAAAAGGAGACACACACACCCAACAAATAAGCTGCTACTGGCGTTCTCAGAAAGATGGACTGGCCACCCCAGAACCTCAGCACCACGGAATGTGTCTGGGGTTACCTGGATGGTGAGGAGAAGCAGGAAACCATCCGTACCAGCTTCAATGTGGAAACATACTGTATCCCTGGAGACGACTGTTGAAAGCAGAAAAAAGGAAAGCTGTAAAGAGGGATGCACTGGATGCTCACCACAAACCTCTCAACTGAAACGGAGCTGGTCACTGAAGCGACGCCGGGTGTTCAGATGACTGGGCATGTCTGGCGATGCACAAGGCCTGGTACCCGGGAGCTACACCATTGCGATAGACGATAGATCATAATTTTTGGAAAACTGTTATATCACGTGCCCAGGTTGGCTAAGGCTAATGCTAGCGTGTGTGGAAGTGTTACACTAGATTATGCTCTTCAGGAATTTTATTTGACATTTGCAAATACTTTCGTTGTTGGAGCATTTCACTGAGGGGTGGAATTATTTTGTGTATATATTGTAAAAAAATTTGGGCCATGTTCACATCACCTCTAGCTCAGCTTGCTTAGAGCCCTGATGGAGGTGACCCCAAAAGTAGTAGCAGGTACCAGGCTTGCCTAATGGAAATCCCAAAAGAACGAGCAGAGTCGAGTTGAGCGGTGTCGGCACCACGCGGTGGAACAGCAGCGTTAGCTCCCATAACTGAGATAATAAAGGGAAAAGCTTTGTGGGGACAATTCACACAACTTTACACTGGGAATACAAGGACACCCTTTGGGGCTGACCTCAAAAAGAAAGAATGACATCACTCCTGGCCTTAAGACATTGACCAGTTCCCCGTACGACGTCCAGCGAGTTTCAGAAAGGTACCTGCACTCAATGGCCTTTTTTCAGGCATCAGATCCCCTACCCCGTTGCTGCAGATGAGTTAGGGCACATCAAAAGTCACATCTGGTCGCACCTAGCAGGGAACGTTCCCAGAACTTTGGCTATCATTACCTACAAGCCTCCATAAGGAACGTTTTACATCCTTGGAATTCTTTTGGATTGATTTTGCATTCCGAGTTAGTTTTTCACTACTATTTTATTAGCTCAGCATCCTGAGCACAATTGAAAATATTTATCTGAGAGTAAAAATTTATTAATAACCGGTTGCGTATGTCCCTTTTTGATTTACTGTCATCATGTACTTGAGACGGTATGAGATTTTGTCAGTGGAATCGGATTTGCCCGCCCTGGCCGACGATTCGACTATTCGTTCACGTTTTTTCTCCATGTACATTATCTAGTAATCAGTAAATCAGTCTGCACACGGTTCAGATCTGATCCTCCTCATTTAGAAAGTCAGCAGAGTCACAGGGACATATCTCTGAACTAAAAGAGGCGGGGCTTACGATGATCGATCTGAACTGGAGCCTGATTTAGTTACAGGATACAGCGCCGGGCAGCAGCGCGTAGTTATACTACACATTAGCGCTTATAGCTTCTAGTCTTTTAATCTCACTTCTAACAGCTTCTTCAGTAGGAGGACCCTTCGCCTTTCATCTCTCATAAATAATGACCTGCTAAATAAAACCAGATTAGTCCATATTTAAATTATTTTAGATGAAAAGAAGAATGGTGGACCTGAAACAGTTTAATTATTATATCCCCCGCGCTGAAATCATTATCTCTCGTTTATCAGCAGGCGTATTAAGTGACTGTACTTATCCTTAAATAAAGATAATCTCAGCTGTAGACGAATAAATAAACATATCTGTAATTTAGGTTCTAAAATAACGAAGTTATAATAAAACAAACGTCTCCGGTGCGTTTTTCCTTCACCGCAAACAGCCGTTACGTCTAACCCGAAAGTCAGCTCCCTCGTTTGGAGCAGTGTTGGATGTCTGACTGAATGACGAGCAGAATTCGGTTTAGTGTGTTCGGATTCTCTTCTTCAGAAGCTCAGATCAGGCTTTCCCTGAGACCTCGCTCCCCCCGTGTTTCTCAGCTTCACAGCTTTAGCTTCCTTCAGCGGTGAACCGCCAGCGCACATGGTCACATGAATTTAATTTTTTAGCAAGCATGCGTCACAGCCCAGCTAAAACTTACATTTATATTTAATATCCCCTTTAATAATTATTAACATGTCTTTTACATTCTTAAAGTTCTTGTGCATTTTTATAAGCTTTAGTCTGTTTTACGAAAAAAAGAACTCGTCACACTCTCAGTCAACTTGAAGGGTCTCCGACCGACGATTCGACTCGTCGACTTCTAGAAGGCAGCCCTACGAGACAGTATGGAGCCCACACGTTTGTTGAGAGGCCTCTGAGGAGCAGATCTACCTGAGAGTCGTCAGAACAGACATTGTCACGGAAGACACAAGGCTAACATAATCTTGGCCTTCACATCCTCAGTACCAAAAATGTCCTTAATCGGAATATTTAGCTAGTATTAATGCAGAATCTTGACTACTTCTACTTTAACATTTCCTGGTTTTCCATTTTCCACAGTTCCGAGATCTGCTGATATTAATGTACAGATTAAAAAAATATATTTTATGATGTGGTCTGAGACTTCGGTACCCTGACGTATATATTGGCTGTACTGTGCATCCCAGGTTTCTTTAAGGACTGAAAGATTTTCACACCCGAAAAGAGTTTATGTTTTAATCTAATGTTCAAAGAACGTTTCATTATTCCAGATAACGTTCCTATAAGGTCACATGTCTGCGGCGTTCAGAGGTTGTATGGAAGATGGGGTCAGGACCACAGACCGCATTCTGGATTAACAAAATGAAATCATTCTCAGCTCAACATTCGGGAAACGTTTTATGGATGTACTGATTCCTGAGGTGACGGAATGCTTTCATAGACTGTTCTCCTGCTGTTCCTTTAGCAGGAACATTCTGGGAACCAAACGAAAAAACGTCCCGTTGAAAACATCAACGGCACACTGCATCGCACTTTCTCAGAACGTTTACAGAACAAAGCGTTTCCAGCTGGGATTCTACTAGAACCTGGAATACGAGTTCACGCTGGAAATGGCTCTCCACATTGGCCAACGAAAACCGGTAAGGGTACATGCTCCAAAACCAAAAATGTGGATCGCCCCCCCACCCCCAGATGTTACCATAATCAAGTACGGAATCAGCCATCAGCATAAGACACCGAGCCGTCTTAAATAATCCGATAGGATTTCAAATCTGTATCCAAGACTGGGGAGGGATCACGAACGCTCTGTGCGTCTCACGCAGGAATTTAATACAGTCCGACAACATGTCTTAAAAAGACCCTTCGTTTTCTATATTACATTTACTCTGAGGACACTCAGTCTTGGCATAATCAATACAAACAGGCCTCCTTTCCACGCAGGCCAAGAAACGGTTCATATTTTCCTAAGTTGCTCAGAGCTAAGAGCCAGGCTCTTCTGGCACTGCATGATCTGTTACTATATCCAGCCAGCCAGTGTGCATCTTTATCTAATTGGAAGCATACAAGGTTGAGCAGAGAGCAGAGGCAAAACGCAGGGAAGCATAGTTCAAGACATTTCATGCAATTCTGGCGTGCAAACGAGGCAGGGAGACAGAGAGAGAGGGAGGGAGGGAGAGAGACAGACAGAGAGAGGGAAGGAGAGAGGGAGAGAGAGAGATGGCCTGAGGTGGAAAAATATTTGAGGAAAATTATTCTAACAAAAAAAGTTGAGAGATTCCCATTGGACAGCTCTCTGTTTCACTTGAGTGTGGAAACCACTCAGAGCGAAAAAGTGGAGCATCGCTACAAGGACATAGCGCTGCCCTGGGGGGCCTGGATGGAGACGGATAGATAGATAGATAGATAGACAGATAGATAAGGTGCGTCCCGATTGTCCCTAACACTAATAGTGTTTGAGTATAGAGCATATAGTGCAGCTACGAACGTTAAAGTTGGGTATACTCAAAACCCCCAGGGCACATTTAGAACCTGTTGATTTCTGAGTACAGTAATGACGGGCTGCGTCCGAAGTGGCATACTTCCATACTATAGAGTACGCAAGTACAGTATGTCTGAATACGTAGTGTTCATAAAACATCGCAGGGAAGTTCCTGAATGACATACTACAACAGGAGAGATTTTGAAGTATGCGACCACAGCACACTGTCCTATCCCATGATTCCATGGGAGCTACAGAGCCGTTCGAGAGCGTTTTCTGCGACCTCCTGCTCGACGCTGCCTCCATGTGGAAGTGTTCATCATGAACACTAACCACAGCGAACGCTGCTAATGTTAACAAATGGTGAAGGTTTTGCCGACTTTTGGATTTTAAAGAATGTGGTTTGCCGGGGTTACGTGACGTCAGTGGAGATCCAGGTCAATGGACACAGGTACGACGGCGGATGTGGTGCGGCCGAGGACGTGTGAACACCACGCACTCGCATACTGACAGTACGTACCAGATCCAATTCAGTACGTACTGCTTAATGCTATTTCCATAACAGCCATGGAAACTACTGTCCCATAATGCAACAGGAAACAGCAAGGGCGGAGCTTCACAGTTCTGGAAAATTCAGGAGAAAAAAAACGGTGGATGGTAATGCAACGGTGCTAGGACTGTAAATGGCGTATACATGTGGATTCAACCCAATCAAAATAATGTTTGTTTGTGTGTTGTGTAAATAAACCTCCGCTGAAGCTCTGCCTTTAGAGTCCAGCTCGGCATGAAGTGTGCTTCATCACTTCCTGTTAGTAAGTATGCTAATACCGTGTGCACTAGCCTGCAGAAATGAAAGCTTTAGCGCAAGTAGTAGAAGCCAGGAAGTCATTTATTCGTCGCTCCCGTTCTCCGTGCCAGTGCTTCAACGTTCTCCTCCCCTCCACTGGTTTGTCCGGGTTCTGCTGTCCAGGGAGTAGGCTCCCCACCACTGCCGTCCATATCCGGCAGGATCTGTGAGGGTCAGCGACCCGGGTCCGGGCCCACACCGAGCCTTTCTTTTTTTTTTAAGAACTGCTGGCATGTTGTGTTTATTGTCGACCTGCCGCCTCTGGGCAGGTAGATTACGGCTGAGACAGGAGACGTACTGGGTACGATCCAGTCTACAAAGACGAGACACAGTAAATCTCAGCGGTAATCGTATTCATGGATCTAATTCGTAGGCGCGTCCAGTGGCTGCACTCCTCTAAAGTTTGAGCGGCTTTAGCACTGGGCTAGGCTAACTTTGGCTTGCCACACTGGGGCCAGTAGCCGGAGAGCACCTGGAGGGTATTGGGTTAAAAGGTGGCCGATGACCCAGGTGGTCAGGACAGAGGCTACTCTCCTCTCTCTCGTCCTGTAGCCTGCAGACCGGGCCAGTCATGATGAATCTGTGGCCTCAGAGAGTCGGCGCATTCTGACACGGTGATATATCTGCCAGGGCACATGGTGCGCTCTCTCTCTCTCTCTCTCTCTGCCCATCTCTTTTTTTCCTCCTGCTTGTTTTTATGTTCTACCTTTCTTTTATGTGCCCTCTCTCTCTTTCTGTCTGTCTCTCTACCTGTCCGTCTCTCTCTTTCTGTCTCTCTCTCTCTCTCTCTCAGGTTTATTTGTGTTCACTGCTTTATTCTTTCTTGCACATTTACACTCATCCTTCACTTTTCTCTCTCCCTCTTTCACCCCACTCTCTCTCTCGCTCTCTCTGTTTGTCTTTTAAGAGGCGTTTGATGTTTAGGGTGGGGTGGGGGCCATGTTCCTGCATCCTGTCTCTCTCTCTCTCTCTCTCTCTCTCGTTTTCTCTCTCACTTTTTCTCTCTCTCGTTCTCTCTCTCTCTCTGTATCTCTCTTTCTCGGTATCACTCTCTCTCTCTCTGTATCTGCTCTGTAACTCTCTCTCTCTGTATCTCTCTCTCTCTCTCTCTGTATCTCTCTTTCTCTCTCTCTGTATCTCTCTTTCTCTCTCTCTGTATCTCTCTTTCTCTCTCTCTGTATCTCTCTCACTCTCTCTGTATCTTTCTCTCTCTCTCTCTGTATCTCTCTTTCTCTCTCTCTGTATCTCTCTTTCTCTCTCTCTGTATCTCTCTCTCTCTCTGTATCTCTCTCACTCTCTCTGTATCTTTCTCTCTCTCTCTCTGTATCTCTCTTTCTCTCTCTCTGTATCTCTCTTTCTCTCTCTCTGTATCTCTCTTTCTCTCTCTCTGTATCTCTCTCACTCTCTCTGTATCTTTCTCTCTGTCTGTATCTCTCTCTCTCTGTATCTTTCTCTCTGTCTGTATCTCTCTCTCTCTCTCTTTGTGTCACTCTGTTTTTGGCCATTGATTTTCACTGAGGGCATTGTAAAAATAGCCCCCTGACCGGTGGGCCCAGCCGTAGATGGTGGAAAGAAGAATTGCATGTTGTTGAAGGGCAGAAAGAGACGGATGAGAACACAGAAGCCCCGATGTCTCAAAGCCTGGCGCCCCCAAAACCAACATGCTCAAGCGCCACACTCACCTGCTCATATCAGCGATACACTGGGAGTTCGGTCCCCAGTGACCGGGGGGCTCAAACAGACGTACATGAACCGAAGGTCACCATTCCCAACAGTAAACGTGGGCTACAAGGGTCTTAACCCCCCAGAACCGGGATATGGAGCAGTGCAACTGTGTTCTCCGGACTAATGGACCTCCATCCAGTACCAGTGATCCAGAACTGACAATCCATCATCACTACTGCTTAATCAAATCCTCACAGCAATGTTCCAACATCAGTACATGACCTCAGTCATACTCAATCAAATCCTCACAGCAAATGTTCCAACCTGACCTTACTGATGCTCAATCAAATCTTCACAGCAATGTTCCAACATCAGTACATGACCTGAATCATACTCAACCAAATATTCACAGCAATGTTTTAACACCAGTACCTGACCTCACTAATGCCCAATCAAATCCTCACCACCATGTTCCAACATCAGTACCTGACCTCACTGAACTCACACCAGTACCTGACCTCACTAAACCCAATCAAATCCTCACAGCAATGTTCCAACATCTGGCGTAAAGCTTTCCCAGAGTAGTGGCTGTGGGACCAACTCACTATACTACCCGTCGTTTCCGGAGACGCACTGGATCAGCAGGTGTCTGCTAACTCTGGGGGGCACTGTGGCCCTGAGTTCAGTTGGGTACCACCTCAAGATCACCCGCCAACAAGCCTGTGTACCAGGGCACTCGCACCTTGAGGTGATGGAGTCACCTGTCTCTTACTCTGACCTGCCGCTTTACTCTCCAGCTCGACACCCACGTCTCCGAGTGCACACGGCGTCCCGCCTGTTCGAGTCTGTCTGAGTGGTTTTGGGTAATAAAGCTCGCTCTCTCACTCCATCTCTCTCTAGCCCCCCTCTCACCCACTGCGCCCCCCGAACCATCCACTGCGCCCCCCAACCCATCCTCTTCTACTAGAGTGAAGCCAGCGGCCGTCAGCCTCATTAATCCTGATGAAAATTTGGGCAGATGTGCGAGGGCTCGTCCACGACACAAACAGCAGCTCTGTCCCCTGCAGCCAATCAGGTGATGAAAACCAGACACGAAGAGCGCGGAGAGAAACGACCGCCATTACACTCGGAGAGGGAGAGAGTGGCCGTTCCTGGTCGCTAAGAACATTAAATAAAAGTGCAATTTCAGCAAGACCTTTTTAAAATTCAGATTGGAAATGAGTGCGAGTGTGTTTGCGGCAGTGGAAGATGAGCACGAGTCCCTGTGCGGAGTCAATCTAGTCGTGCTGGAGAATATTAGAGTGCATATGGAGTTACGGAGTCAGGGAGAAGTATGGAGCATATAAGAAGAGGTGGCCTTCTGGAAATCTCTAGTTCTAACCACAGTGATGCTACAGCCATCTGCTCTGGGAGTTCAGTAACTGGTTTCACAGTCTCTGGGTGGCCGGGATGATGTTGCGCTAGCAGCTAAGATTCGGTGGTGCCCCACTTGTCTTAGTGGATGGTTCTGCTAGCTTTCACTGTCCCAGGCTGGTTGCACTGTGTAATAGGACCTAGCAGGTAGGAACCTAGCTAGCTTTTACTGTCCCAGTTTGCGAGTGCTGTGTAATGGGGGAGCTAAATAGCAAGTATGGACCCAGCAACTTTCACCATCCCTTTCACCATGATAGAGCTGTGTAATAGGAGGATGTAGCTAGCAAGAACCTAGCTAGCTTTCACCGTCCCAGTTTGATAGAGCTGTGTAATAGGAGGATGTAGCTAGCAAGAACCCAGCTAGTCTTTATTGTCCCAGCTTGGTAGCTCTGTATAATGGGGGACCTAGCTAGCTTCCACCGTTCCAGCTTAGTAGCACTGTGTAATGGGAGGATCTATCTAGCAAGAACCGAGCTAGCTTTTATTGTCCCAGCTTGATAGCACTGTGTAACATGGGGACTTAGCTAGCTTTCACCATCCCAGCTTGGTAGCACTGTATAATGGGGAATCTAGAAGGCAGGGACCTAGCTAGCTTTCACTGTCCAGGCTTGATAGCACTGTGTAATAAGGGGACTTAGCTAGCAGGGACCTAGCTAGCTTTCACTGTCCAGGCTTGATAGCACTGTGTAATAAGGGGACTTAGCAAGCATGGACCCAGCTAACTTTCACTGTCCAGGCTTGATAGCACTGTGTAATAAGGGGACTTAGCTAGCATGGACCCAGCTAACTTTCACTGTCCAGGCTTGATAGCACTGTGTAATAAGGGGACTTAGCAAGCATGGACCCAGCTAACTTTCACTGTCCAGGCTTGATAGCACTGTGTAATAAGGGGACTTAGCAAGCATGGACCCAGCTAACTTTCACTGTCCAGGCTTGATAGCACTGTGTAATAAGGGGACTTAGCAAGCATGGACCCAGCTAACTTTCACTGACCAGGCTTGATAGCACTGTGTAATAAGGGGACCTAGCTAGCATGGACCTAGCTAACTTTCACTGTCCAGGCTTGATAGCACTGTGTAATAAGGGGACCTAGGTAGCCGGAGGGAACTGACCATTGAATTAGGAAGAAAGACAGGACTAAAATCTCCGTCCTAAGGCGTCCTCATAATCATACTGGTGTGCTTTCGCCGGTTCTCCACTTTCTTTCCAGGTGTAATTATGGCTTGGACTCTCCTCAGATTCTCCTCAGATGTTTTCTTTGTTTGATGCAGGACAATAATTTGACCCTTCTGAAACACAGCAGCATCCATACAGCTTCCCATGGGGTTTGCTGAAGGAATGAGAAGCTACTTAGCTCATCGGTTAAAACTGAAACACATTAATAACTGCATATTAGTAATTATCCAATCAAAGCCTTTTAAATATGCCTTATTTAAAGCCACACAGGGAGTGTTGGTAGGACAGGCGGTGAATTAGAGACTTATTCATATGGTATTAAATACCGTAGACGTGTAACGGACTGGTTGTACTTCTAAAGAAGAAGGACAATGCATTCTTAACTTTAGGCCCAATCACATTTCTTATTTTTACCCCTCCCCCTTGAAACTGAGTTAGAAGGGAGAGGTTAAAACCTTCCCACTATGAAATAGGACGACGCCTCAAGAACTGGATACGTCATCAGGTGTCGTCAGAGGCTTTTACACAAACAGACGAAAAGCAGTTTCTTCAGTTTCACACATCAATCAATTAAAGGAGTCACTCAATAAGCAAGAGCACAGACAGAAACTACATGATCTCACTAACAGGCTGCTAACGGAGCTCTGTCGGCGACCCTGTTGGTCTGCAGTGACAGCAGAGGAGGGTGGAGTTCAGCAATTACTTATTATCGCCTCCCAAATTCTTCAGTGGTATGAAGCTGAACTGAGCTTATTAATCGCCAGCCTCATGAGCAAATTACCCCGTCCCACCTTAAATGGTGCAGCAGTTATGTTCTGGTACCTGAGGTTGCTGCACCATTTAAGGTGGAACGGGAAAGTTTCGCTAGGTAGCGCCGAGACCTCAGCGTAGTTACATGTGTTATGAAGAAAATGACCTTAAAACACTGTTACCATGGTGATCTTACAGTACAGCGGGTTTTTAATAGAGGACAAACTCATATTTATTGGTCTCTCTGGTCACTTGTGCAGCCATCTTGCCGATGACTTGCAGGGCATTCTGGGAATTTTCTCCTAACACACTGTTTGGAGTGTGCCTCTGAAAAATCTCCCATTTAACACTTGGCCCTACCCCTCCATCTCAACACCTACCGGGACAACCCTACCCCTAGACGTGAGCGCTCCAAACGGAGGGGTGGGGCTAAGTGTTAGGGGCAAGAGGTGAAATGGGATTGGGGTTTAGTGCATGTCGTCCTGAACCATGTCTACTGGTCATTCATCATGCTCCCACCGTGTAAGAAGGCAGCTGCTGTTGACAAACGAAGGGGAAACAAATGATATTCTGGTTTGACAGCGACGACGCACTTCTTCAAACACAACAAACAACCCAGCAATGAAGAAGACAAAAGGGTAGAGACGTGCCAGAACACTGTGTGTGCTCTGTTTCGCCTACAACCAGAAAAATAATAAGTAGGCCTGTTGGTCCGCAGTACGTCACCAGATCCACTGGGAGCGGCAGAACTTTTTTAATTGGCTGTATAAAAACAATAGCAAAAAAAAGAGAGAGAGAAAAAAACAGAAAAGCTATAAGTAAGCAGATTTGAGTCGTATTCTGGATCTCTCCTCTAATGGTGTTCCTCGCTGGAACGTAAGGGCACATATAATTGCCAGCCTAAAAGATGCTGGGGATGCTTTGTGATGCAAATAGGATTGTCAAATTATCTGGCGAAAGGAAAAAGACTCGAACTGCACCTTCAATCAGCTCCCCAATTTAACTCTTTAAAAAAAAGAGCCCGCAATTAATAACACGCCCGGCTCGCCCACATCCCGAGCAGCCGGAGTGATTGAGAGAGAGAGAGAGAGGCAGAGAGAGACACAGATAGACCAATTCGTGAACATCAATCAGTGAAAATAATTCCTCCAACTTTTTTTAAGAGTCAGACTTTAAATGGCATTACATATGTAGCACTGCATGAAAAATTAATCTGCCCAAGCCTTGAAATGTCAGGGGTAATGATCGGCACCGCTCTCACCTCTTTTGCCTTCTGCTTCAAACGAGCCTGCTCTGGGTCCTCCTGCCTCGAGCGACTCTGTGAGAGAGAGAGAGAGAGAGAGAGAGAGCGAGAGAGAGAGAGAGAGAGAGAGAGAGAGAGAGAGAGAGAGAGAGAGAGAGAAAGAGAGAGAGAGAGGAATAAGAGAAAGGAGAGAGAAAAGAAAAACCAGGAAGAAAAAGAGAGCAAAGGAATAGACAGATGGATAAAATCAGAAGAGAAAAGAGAGAGCAGGAAAAAGAAAGAAATCAGGAAGGACAGATGGACAGGTGAAAAAGAGGGGCATATAGAGAGAGAGAGGGGAAAAAGACAAAATGAAAGATAAGGAGGATATACAGTATACATAAAAAAAGAAAAAAGGAGGATGAACAGATTGGGAAAAACAGATGTAGAAGAAAGGAGAGAGCAAGGGAAAAGATAGAGTGGAAAAAGAAAAAAAAGAAAAGAGATAAAAAGCATGATGAACAGAAAGTAATGAGAAAAACAGATTGTGAGAATGTGAAAGAAAAAAGGCAGGGAGAATGAGAGAAAGATCAAAGAAAGAAAAAAGAGAGGCACAAGTAAGATAGACAGAATCAAAAAGAGGAGATAAAGAAAAATAATAGAAAGAAAAGAGAAGGATGGACAGATAGAAAGCAAGAAACAGAACAGAGAAAGAGAAGAGAGAAAAAAAAGAGTAGGGAGAGAAAAAAAGACAGGAGAAGTAGAAAAGAGAGAGATAAAAGGAAGAAAAGAGCATGATAGCAAAAAAGGAAATGAGACAGAAGAGAAAGAAAGAAAAAAAAAGAGAAGAAGAGAAACACATAGAGAAATAAAGAGAGGGATATATGGAAAAAGGAGAGAGAGGGTGAGAGAAAGAAATAAGACAAAGGGAGAGACAGAAAGTAAGGGAAATAAAAGAGAAAGAGAGAGAGAGAGAGAGAGAGAGAGAGATAAAGAAATAGGAGAGAGAGAGACAGAGAGATAAAGAAACAGGAGAGAGATAGAGATAAAGAAAAAGGAGAGAGAGAGAAAGAAACAGGAGAGAGAGTGAGAAAGAAAAAGGAGGGAGAGAGTGAGAAAGAAAAAGGAGGGAGAGAGAGAGAGATAGAGAGAGAGAAAGAAACAGGAGAGAGAGTGAGATAAAGAAAAAGGAGGGAGAGAGAGAGAGATAGAGAGAGAGAAAGAAAAAGGAGAGAGGGAGAGAGAGAGAGAAGAGAGAGGTTAACAGCTGTGGTGGTGCTTTATTCCTCTGTAGAGGTGTGCACTAAAATAGAGCTGAATGGGGCCACAGACGAGGAGTCAAGGACAGTGTGCGTGTGTGCGAGAGTGTGTGAGCGCACGCGTGTGTGTGCGCGACTGCAGGGCCGCTGGCGGTGGCCTCCAACCTCGCTCTGAATTTGCCCGTAACTACACCGCAGAGGGCTGATTCTAATCAAAAGATGATATTAAGAATTCCGTGGCGCGCTCAGAGGTCCAAAACAGACCCCCAACCCCCACCACCCACAACCACCGCCCCCCAAACACCCGCACCCCCCCACCCCACAGTCACCCACACGGTCATAGTCTTTGTTCTGAGTGGTCTCTTCATCCCTGTACCGAGGGCAGCACTCCAGTTATCATATCACCACTGTGATGTCTGATCCACCCAACACACATCAACTCCCCACCACCACGTCAGTGTCACTGCAGTGCTGAGAATGATCCACCACCCACATCATACCTGCTCTGTGGGGGTCCTGTGGGGGTCCTGCCCTTTGAAGAACAGGGTAATACAGTATACAGAGAAACAGATGGACTACAGTCTGGACCTGTACTCCTACAGAGTGTCCTGTATGGTCAGTGGAGCTGATACAGTGGACAGATACAAGGAGGTGGCTTAATATCCTGATAGGACTGTGTATATTCACTGCTATGTCTCCCGCATGTCCATTTCCTCACCTGAGTGGGTCTCGGGAACCTGAACCCTACATTCTGTCACCTGCACAAGTGGGCGACCCAAGCCTGTGGGATTACAAAATGTGGTAAGGTAATAAATTCCTACTCTACCCCACATAAACGGACGGTTGGTGTAATAGGGTACCTACTTGATGAGAAGACTTACACTACAGCTGTACAGGAAATACCAACTCTCCTGACATCAGGCCACGGGCGGTGGTATGTCTCTGCTTCTGTGTCACACAGGGACGGTAATTACCAGCATGAGAGGAGAAGCATTACAGAAGTAGTGCTTCTGTAGAGGGTCCTAATGGTGTCCTGTAATAATCCATCCCATGCAGCTTGAACATCCTCACACAGTTCCTGCAGATGGTGCGGTAGGGGTGGAGGTGGAGGGACACCAGGTCTTCTGGACGTGTGACGACAAACCGTTCATCTTGGTGCTGACCACGGTGCCTCCACACACGGATTCGTTGGGCGTCTCCACCGAGACTAAAGCGGGACTCGTCACTGAAGATGACCCGCTGCCATTCTGAGTCACTCCATGACAGTCTGGGACGACACCACTGCAGTCTTTGGTGACGGTGACGTGGTGTTAAGGACAGTCGTGGTAACGGCCTGTGTGCATGTAGTCCTGCGTGGTGCAGCCGTCTGCCAATGGTGCTGCACTAACAGGATGACTCATGGAGGACACCACTGCTCGGTGAGTGTGTAGTCGTGGCTGTTGGGTCACTCAGGTACAGAGATGAGGCCTGCCCCTGCTTATGTCACATGCACGACCGAGTGTGAATCATTCCCACGTCTCCTGATGTCAAACCCACACACCAAGTTTCATGCCTGTTGGTTGACTCCTGGGTGCAGCTATTCTGTATATGATGTTGGGTAATGAAGTTATCCTATGCTGGCTGATCACCAGCTGACCATGTACCCCAATAGTTCACGTCAGCTTGTAATGAGCCTGCTGGCCAGTGTTCAACCACGCTCACACAGGCGGTCCCAAGCCGTCCCCTGAGGTGACACCACTTCGTAATCCGCTTGCACACTGCTCTCCCATGACGTGCGGTAGGTTGGTGTAGAAGCGCAGGGGGTAGGGTGAAGTCTGCTAACAGTGTTGGAACCCAAACTTGCACTTCCCTGTGTTTTGTCTTTTAAACAGCTTGTCCCGTCTCCCTCTCTCTCCCTCTCTCTCTCTCTCTCTCCGTCCTCCAGAGTAAACACTGCGCGTCCCTCTCTCTCTGCTAACGCTGGCACTGCGCCCGGTCTGCTCCCTCAGACACAACACACATGTTCACTGTCTTGGGAAACACGACCACTGCATTCAAAACATGCTTCTAAACCCACAACACGACGCAGACACCGCTCACCGCCAGCAGTGACACATCCGCACATACCCCAACACATGAGCAGCACAGGCGCCCCAGCACTCCAGCAGGGGGGATGACTAACTCACCACTCTCTGAATTCAAACCACCAATAAGGAAATACCATCCATAACTGCAGGACTATTTAAACAGTGTCTGACGTTCCAGCAGTCCAGGATCACACGGGGGAAGGACAACTCCTGATCCACCTCCTGTGCTGTACCTGGACCTGCTGTATATTTAGGGCCACTGTATCTCCTTCTTCCTTTTTCTTCTCCTTTCTTTCTCTCTCTTTTGTCCTTTTTGCCTGATATTTATTTTTTATTAGCATGTGTAATCACTCTGTTACTCTGTTCTCCTTTTTATTATCTTAATTGGCATATGGTTATGTGTTGCATATTATTATTATTATTATTATTATTATTATTATTATTATTATTATTATCAATAATAATAATAATAAAATGATATTATTTTAGCTGATGCTTAACTATACAGTCGAATGTTTTATTTATTTCTTCTCAGACAGACAGACAGATAGATAGATAGATAGATAGATAGATAGATAGATAGATAGACAGTTCAGTGTTTTAGTTATTTTATATTTAAAATAAGGACAATAAATAAATATTAAATAGAGAGAACAGAGTAACAGAGTGATTACACATGCTAATGAAAATAATCATGCTCATGTGTTGGGGTATGTGCGGATGTGTCACTGCCGGCGGTGAGCTGTGTCTGTACCGTGTTGCGGGTTTAGAAGCATGTTGTGAAGGCAGTGGTGGTGTTTCTCAGTGTGAGGGGACTAGCTAACAACATACCTTACAGAGTTACACCGCCTGTACGCCGCCAACACTGTTCCCCTTATCCCTTCATCTGTACACCACCAACACTGTTCCCCTTATCCCTTCATCTGTACACCACCAACACTGTTCCCGTTATCCCTTCATCTGTACACCCCAACACTGTTCCCCTTATCCCTTTATCTGTACACCGCCAACACTGTTCCCCTTATCCCTTTATCTGTACACCCCAACACTGTTCCCCTTATCCCTTTATCTGTACACCGCCAACACTGTTCCCCTTATCCCTTTATCTGTACACCACCAACACTGTTCCCCTTATCCCTTTATCTGTACACAACTAACACTGTTCCCCTTATCTCTTTATCTGTACACAACTAACACTGTTCCCCTTATCTCTTTATCTGTACACCACCAACACTGTTCCCCTTATCCCTTTATCTATACACGGCCAACACTGTTCCCCTTATCCCTTTATCTGTACACAACTAACACTGTTCCCCTGATCTCTTTATCTGTACACAACTAACACTGTTCCCCTTATCTCTTTATCTGTACACCACCAACACTGTTCCCCTTATCCCTTTATCTATACACGGCCAACACTGTTCCCCTTATCCCTTTATCTGTACACAACTAACACTGTTCCCCTTATCCCTTTATCTATACACGGCCAACACTGTTCCCCTTATCCCTTTATCTGTACACAACTAACACTGTTCCCCTTTTCCCTTTATCTGTACACAACTAACACTGTTCCCTTTATCTCTTTATCTGTACACCGCCAACGCTGTTCCCCTTATCCCTTTATCTGTACACCACCAACACTGTTCCCCTTATCCCTTTATCTGTACACCGCCAACACTGTTCCCCTTATCCCTTTATCTGTACACCGCCAACACTGTTCCCCTTATCCCTTTATCTGTACACCGCCAACACTGTTCCCCTTATCCCTTTATCTGTACACCACTAACACTGTTCCCTTCATTCCTTCATCTGTACACCACTAACGCTGTTCCCCTTATCTCTTTATCTGTACACCGCCAACATTGTTCCTTCATTCCTTAATCTGTACACCAACATTCTTCCTTCATCCCCTCATTCCTTTATCTGTACAGCAACAATGTTCCTTCATCCATTCATTCCTTTATCGGTACACCTTCAACACTGTTCTTTCATCCCCTCATTCCTTTATCTGTACACCATCATCCCTTTATCCGTTCCTTTAGTCCGTCCTCCATCCATCCACCTGCATGCCTGTGACGTTTTTGGCCTGGTTGGCGTCACATACGACCTGTGTGAGAGGCGGAGCAGGCTCGGAGTGTCGGACAGAGAGTTGCCAATCAAGCTGTTATTAGCCACGCCCACACAGTTCTCAGTTAGGCTTCTGAGCATATTTATATCCTGTGTATTTTTTCCTCAAGCTTTGCTGGATGATTAACATACGGCTCACAGTTGGCACTGTAGTTCACTTACGAGCAAGTAGAACATGAGGCTGACACTACTCCACACTACAACACAGCCAACAACCTCACATCATGCGACGCGTTGATTTGTTACATGACTGGACCAGGTTTATGTCTGTTTCCCTCCTACATCCAATCAAGCATCAGGTCACCCCACCTCAATTTTGTGCTGGTGTTTCTTTTACTCACTTCGCTAGCGCTGCCACTTCCTAAAGAGCTGTAGCTGAATGATGTGAGCTCAAGGACCTTCACCTCCTCTTTATACACCGTCACTGTCCAAAACTTTACAGGAGAGGCCAAAAACCTACTTTCACTTCAATGTAAGTCGAAGGAACCAGACTCTTTACCAGGCAGTAAAAACCAAATCTCTGTGGAGAGCGACGGCATACCGTGTTCATGATTGTTGGCACAACTTACCTCCGAATCAACTACAACAATCAAACTAACTCTTAAAACAACAAACACACGTTCCATGGTCTAGCTCCAGCGCCACTGCCCCTATTTCTCCATCTAGTTTGGACAGTTTACACATCTTCTTTAATTGCCCCGAGTTGCTATACAAGAACCTCCTTACTCATCCTCTCACTTACATCCTTGGAGCTAGAGCGCAGGAGAGGAAGAGTGAGATAACAAGAGAGAGGGGGAGGGAGTCAGCAGCCTCTGCTAATTGGCTTTAAATATATCAGGCAGTTCACGTAGTGGTCGGTATCTGGGCTGAGAGAGACGCGTTTGGCCCCTGGCCCTCGCGCCGCTCCCTGAAGACTTGAGTCATATTTTAAATGGAGGATGAAGGGGGAATTATTTTAGCGGGTTCATGTTTAAGAGGTCACACCGAGCTGAGCTCCGAGAGCCAGAGAGAAGAAAGCAAGGACATAATGGAAGAGTGTGTGTGTGTAGGGCCTAACCCACATACACTTCCTCACCGTCTCTCTCTCTCTCTCACTGTGTCACATATGTACACACACTCGGATGGTGCCGACGGCACACCATGCATCGCCGGTGTCACTGGTTTCAGCGACGAGGGCTGTTTTTGCGTTGTTCCACCCTTTAGTAATGCGGAGAAAGGTGGATGCTTGGTGAATGAACTTGGGCCACAATATCATCATCATAGCCCACTGTCACTGGGTACCTCTTACCTGGGACAGGCAGGGATAGATGCTGACTGGTCAGCAGTGCTGTGGAAGGCTAGCAGAGACCTCCAGTCAAAACAGTTGTTCAGGTAATGAAGTCACTCAGGAAATGAGGCATTAATGTTGACTTGTTCACTTTGTAGCTATAATAGCTCCCATGTGTCTGAGCAGTCAAGTTCTTCCACACCAGACTCAACCAACCATGCCTGCATGGACCTTGCTTTGTGCACTGGGTCACAGTCATGCTGAAACTGGAGTAGTTCTACCCCAAACTGTTCTCACATAACTGGAAGCACACAACTGTTCGGAACGTCCTGTCACTCCAGAGAACATGTTTGCACTGCTAAAGAGTCCAGTGGTGGTGCTTTACACCTCTCCATCTGCCGCTCGGCATCGATAACGCCATGCTTGATAATGCCATGAAGCTCCCGGTTGTTGTGTTGATGGTAATGTCAAAGGAGGTTTGGAACGTTGTAGTTAGTGCTACATTATTGTCATAGTGTTGGAGACGCTTACGCACTCTGCTCCTCAGCACTTAGAGATGGCGCTCTGTAACTTCTCATGGTCTGAAACGTTGTGGCTAAGCTGCTGTGGTTCCTAAACACTTCCAGTTTACAGTTATACCATTCACAGTCGATCACGGAATATCTAGGAGGGAAGGAATTTCACCAACTGACTTGTTGCAACAGTGGCATCCTATTACAGCACCATACATCATGTATCTTAACATATAACTCTTAATATCTTAATTTATATATATATATATATAATATAAGGGCTTTCCACAAGGGTTAGGAATGTGGTTATGGGGATTTCTGACCATTCCTCCAGAAGCACATTGGTGAGGTCAGACCCTGATGTTGGACGAGAAGGCCTGGCTCTCAGTCTCCACTCTACTCCATCCCAAAGGGGTTCTATCGGGTGGAGGTCAGGACTCTGTGCGGGCCAGTCCATTCCTCCACACCAGACTCGCTCATCCATGTCTTTATGGAGCTTGCTCTGTGCACTGGTGTGCGGTCATGCTGGAACAGGAAGGGGCCGTCCCCAAACTGTCCCCACAAAGTTGGGAGCATGGAATGGTCCAGAGTCTCTTGGTCTGCTGCAGCATTAAGAGTTCCTCTCACTGGAACCCAACTCCTGATCAACACCCCCACACTATGACACCCCCCTCCACCTAACTTTACTCATCCATCGGATTGCCAGACAAAAAAGCGTGATTGGTCACTCCAGATGACACGTCTTCACTGCTCTAGAGTCCAGGGGCGGAGCTTTACACCACTGCATTCCACGCTCTGCACTGCGCTTGGTGATGTAGGGCTGGGATGCAGCTGCTCGGCCGTGAAAACCCATTCCATGAAGTTCTACACACTGTTCCTGAGCTGATCTGAAGGACACATGAAGTTTGGAGATCTGTAGTAAGGGGGTGGGGGGGTGGGGGGTTGGCGAATGTCTTCAAATACAAATAAGACCTTCATTTCTCTCAGATCGAGCAAACGCTGGGCTACTGCCCACTGTGGATAAGTGAACGTAGCACAGAAGATCTTTGTGGCTTCATTCGGAAGCTGCTTCCATAAAGCCTATACTTCAGTTGGTAGTCCCGTTTGAGTCCCGTGTGAGCTCCTTTCCGTGATTCTGACCCTTTTAGCGTTTGCGAAACAAACTCTATTTGCCGGAACACAGCTGCTCCGCCAGCTCAGCTGTGGTCATGATGATGTTCTGCGATTGATCAGTGAGTTTTTGTTGCTTGTAAACATTTGCAAAAACTGAGAGCAAATACAATATTGCAGCATTTTCACCGTGTTTAGTTTCCAGGACCGCACCGCAAGTTACGCAAGAGCTCAGTAGTCTGTGTGTAACGGCCTGTAGGACGTAATGAGACTGAGTTAGGGCCTGACGATAGGAGCAGAATCTGAAGGTGGACAACAATTTGGATATTAATCTGATTTATTCGTGTCCCGATATTTATAACTCTGTGAAAACCTACTGTGGAATCACGCTGGTTGGCTTCACGTGTCTCGGAATACCCAAATCCTCTCAGGCTGCTGGCTATTGTGTAAACAGGGGAGAACTGGCTAGCAGGTGGGAGTTTGCAAATGGAAAAACAGGCATTTTGTTGAAGAATTGTTGAGTGAGTGTGCAGGTCTGGAGTGTAGAGGTCTGGAGCGTGTAGGTCTGGAGAGTGCAGTTCTGAAGTGTAGAGTTCTGGAGTGTAGAGGTCTGGTGTGTGTAGGTCTGGAGAGTGCAGGTGTAAGGTGTGCAGGTCTGGAGTATAGAGGTCTGGAGCGTGTAGGTCTGGAGAGTGCCAGTCAGGAGAGTGCAGGTCTAAGGTGTGCAGATCTGGAGTATAGAGGTCTGGAGTGTAGAGGTCTGGTGTGTGCAGGTCTGAGGTGAGCAAGTCTAGAGTATAGAGGTCTGGAGTGTGTATGGGTGGGGTGTGCAGGTATGAAGTGTGCAGGTCTGGGGTGTGCAGGTCCAGGTGTGCAGATCTGGGGTGTGCAGGTCTGGAGTGTAGAGGTCTGGAGCGTGTAGGTCTGGAGAGTGCAGGTCAGGAGAGTGCAGGTCTAAGGTGTGCAGGTCTGGAGTGTAGAGGTCTGGAGCGTGTAGGTCTGGAGAGTGCAGGTCAGGAGAGTGCAGGTCTAAGGTGTGCAGGTCTGCAGTATAGAGGTCTGGAGTATAGAGGTCTGGAGTATAGAGGTCTGGAGAGTACAGGTCTAAGGTGTGCAGGTCTGGAGTATAGAGGTCTGGAGTATAGTGGTCTGGAGTATAGTGGTCTGGAGAGTGTAGGTCTGGAGTTTGCAGTTCTGAGGTGTAGAGTTCTGGAGTGTAGAGGTCTGGTGTGTGCAGGTCTAAGGTGAGCAGGTATAGGGTAAGTGTAGGATCTGGGGCGTGAAGGTCTGGAGGGTGCATGTCCGGAGGGTGCATGTCTCTGGAGTGTGCAGGTCCGGAATGTGCAGCGCTATAGGGGGTGCGTGTGGTTTGTGGGGTGAGGTGTCTTACTTTAGCCGCTTTGAGGAGAATCTCTCTCTCCTGCTCGTCCTTCCTCTGTTTCTCCAGCCGCTCCAGCTGCTCAAAGAACTTCAGCTGAGAGCGCACGTCCGACGACTGCTCGTACCACTCCTCGTCCTGGGCAAAGAGGGAGAGAGAACAATGAGGGCACACTGACAGACGAAGGGGTGGGGGGATTGGTGGGGGGGGGGGGTAACCAAAAGTTTAGTCTTAGAAAAACAACATCTTCTCCCTTTGGACTTTTGTTTATGACTCACTTCTGAGCGCATGTCATGTACCATCCAAACCTCAGAGAACTCAGGTGGAAACTGAAGTTTTGTGGGCAAACAAACCGTTAACACTATAATTAAACCTGTTTATTCCAGAGACGCGCCCTCCGTCCTTCTCTTGTTCTCCTATTACCTCACTCTTTCCAGCTTCCCGGGCTGTTTTTTCGCGAACGTGTATGTGCGCGACGTGGGGATCACAGTGGCACTGACTGAAAGACATCTGAGATCCACTCCTTCGCCCTCCCTCCTTCCCTCTCTCTCTTTCTCTCTTTTGTTGGGGTGGGGGGGAGCTGAGGTGGCGTGCTCCGTCGTGGCTCGCTCTTTTGCTCTCTCTTTCTTTCTTTCTTTTTTTTTCGCTGATGCTGACAGAGTGGCTTCACAGGGCCTTGCGCGCTTCTAACGCACCTCATTTCCAAACCACAAGACAAGAAGAAACACAAAATACAACACACGGGAAAAAAACACGGAGCGGCGTAAACGAGACGCGAGCGGCCGCCGCACACGGCGACTCTCTCCGCGGCCCTGCGTGCAAATAAACAACTCTTTCTTTTTTCCGTTTTTTAAACGTCTTTCAAGCCCGGCTCCTCCTGTCTCGCCTCTTTCTTCCTTGGCAGACAGGAGGCTTTCGCTCCGCGTCTTTGAAACGAGCTGGCGTACGCGGGGGGGCGGGCTACAAACGATCCCTAGGAACGCTCGCTGCCATGCTGCGTCTGGAAAAAGTTGAGAATTCTTCTCTTTGCGATCTCGGATGGATGTTTATCCGTCTCCTTTCTGGCCTTTTAGTTTGCGGTTCCGACAAAGTTCTGGGCCGGCGTCTTCGTCTAAACACAACCTGTTTCTGCTTTTCGTATCTCGTCTAGTACCAAAGGGTCTGCCGCTAATGTGCCTCTGACATATTTACGCTAAACTTTTTTTGCGTAAAGCCACTTGAAGACAATACGCTGGTTGGAAACGCTTTTCTTTTTTTTCCATTTGCTGAAACCTTCCCAAAGACGCTGTAATCCAAAAGCATGGGAACGCTTTGAAACGGGAAACTCTTTGTAATAGTTTTACATAGAAAGCTCCATAGAGTGAGCTCGGCGAGTCGGTATGCTCAACGGGGAACGCAGTCATAAAGTAATGTACTCATTAAGAAAGGAGACACCTTTGTGGAGATTATGAAAAAAAATACAATAACAAATTTGATACATGACCCAAAAACTCCACCGGATTTCCTACATCACCGCAAACATTCGCTAACACCCGGTGTCCTTTGCAGCTTTAAGGCCAGAGCTCTTCGTTTTGGTCTTCATAAATCGAGGTAGGATTATAAACTCGTCCTCATACTGCTAGTTAACGAAAGCTGGAAGATCTACACCTCTTGTCCTCTAATGGGGACCATAACAGCGTTACTGCCCCTGCCATTTAATCTTTCTATCTGTCAATCACATGATTTCTCGATGAACGTGATGTAAGATTTGGGGACCTGGTGGTTAGGGAACCGACCGGAGGGTCACCGGTGGGATTCCCTGACCCAGCAGCACCCAAGGTTAGGCCTTGTGAACGGAGGGTCACTGGTTCGATTCCCTGACCTGACAGTAATGAGGGAACCCAACCCCCAACGTCTCCCCAGGCACCGTGGATAGGGCTGCCCTCCCCACGGGCAAGTCTTAGGGCTGCACACTGCACCAGGCAAGAGTTATGGCTGCCCACCACTCTGGGCAGGTGAGCTCACTGCCAACCTGTGTGTGTATGTGGGTGTCTCACTTCACGGAGGGGTCAAATGCGGAAGACAAATTCCTCTCTGCTCAGAGACTGACCTCACCTAACCTCCGACTGCTCCCCAGGTACCGTGGATAGGGCAAACCTGCTAACTGCCCCCTAGTGAGTGTGTCCACTAGTGTGCGTGTCTGCTGTAGTCTACTGACTGCAACTGGGTTTCTCTTTCTTTAATAGGAGAACAGGGGTTATGAATATTAATCTGAAGATGTGTGACATATACTCTTTGCAGATCAGTACGGACACTCGAAATGTGAAATTAGGTAATACGGGCCGAGTAAAGGCCATTATAATAGATAACAGATAATAATATTATTAGTAGTTAGGTCATAAACACTTTACAAAGTATTAATAAGCAGTTATAACACATTAATAAACAAAGGGCAAAAAAGAGATTCTTCATGTGTTGTATATGAACATGAATTGAGGCTGACAGGGTTCATGCGGACATCAAAATCTGAGCTTTAACTGTATACAGGTATGCGTGTTCACTGTTAGACCAACAGGTCACTGTTGCCTGTCTTATTTGTGACTGTCTGACTGTCTTATTAATGATTATTAATGATTATTAATGATTTTAAGGTGTTTATGACCTCATTAATAACCATTAGTAAACTCATTTTAACCCCTTTATAAACCCTTTATAAAGTGGAACCCAGTAGGAAGTTTAGATTGATGACGTGATTCTAAATCTATGAGAAGCTTTCGGTCTCCTCTGCTCTGGTGTGTCCTACCTTGATGGAGTCCATCCTGTGCTGGGCGATGGACGTGACCTTCTCCAGAACGGTCCGTAAACGTGACTGCGTTGCGTGAGAGATGAAGTTTACTGCCTCCAGAGGCACCTCGGTCACCCCGAACTTCTTCGCTGGAAAATACAGGAACAGACTTTTAATACATGCCATACAAAGACACACGCGCCGCCCTGTCAAACGTTTGGGGACACCAACGTGTCCAAAGACGCCTACAGCCAGGGGTGTATGTTTATTGTTGGTTGGCGATCATTCCAGTTAATGTTTATGCTTGTATTATTCTCCTCGACATAAACCTTCATAAGCCTTGAATTAATAGGGTTACTGTTTGAGCTCAGGCTTATTACCCTTCATTGCGCCGCCCTGAAAATGCTGAAAAGCCACACCTGTATGTGGCGGTATATATAAAGGACTCACAAGCCCCCCGGACGATGAAGGAGTCCCCTCTGTGAAGTTCTGGGGGGGTTCTAATTAGGTGGAAACGGGTTCTTTGGTTGAGCCAGCCATAAATGTGAACCACAGTGTCTACTGCTGCTGGAACAACCCGGTTTGCCTTTTGCTCATCATCATCTTACGGGGGAACACAAACATTCGTATGCCTGTATTCAAAGATGACAGTTCTCACATTTTTTCTTTGCGTTCTTTCTCACATTGTCTCAAAAAAGAATCACTAAAAATGCTAACATGAGTTAAAGAACTGATTGAAGTGTAACAACAATATTCCAAGCTTTGCTGGGAAAAAAAAATCAGAATTTATTATGTTCCAAAAAAAAATTATTTTCAAAGTATGATTATTACTATTATCATTATATTATTTGTATTATTTTATTAAATAATAATTATTGTTATTAATATTAGTATCATATTATTATTATTATTATTATTATTTAAAAAAATTCAAATTAACAACATTGCAAGGTCAACAAAGCTAACCCTAACCCTAACCCGGACAAAGCCCAGTCCCCTCTGTGATGCTCCGGCGGTGTTCTAATTACGTGGAACTGGGTTCTCTGGTTGAGCTGACGGTAAACCTCAACAACTGCTGCCATACTGAGCTGCTGGAACAACCAGGTTTCCCCTATAGCTCATGATCTTACAGAGGAACACAACATTCCAAGATGACAATTCCCACATTCACACGAATGCAGATCTAACTAACTGGCATAACAAACTCGCCCGCATCTGGAACTTGCCCGAGCTGAATCCTCCTGGAAATCTTTGGGAACTACCTGGAACAACCAGTAACCTCGGGGAATACAACGTCTGGAGTTTCTGAACACTGATGTGGCCTACATCCAGGAACTCGTCCAGTCCATGCCAAATCCAGTCCCAGCTGTTATTGGTGCTGGTGGAGGTGTTGCACGCTAGTAGCTACAGTTCAGTCGCAGGGGACTCGTCTTTTGTCCGATGAGCTTGTGTTACGGTTATGAAGGTTCTCGTCCTCACTGGATAACAGTTCTACCGTGTGTAGCAGCACTGAAGAGTCGGAGCAGGCATTCCCGACTTCGCCTCCCCCCCAAGACAGAAGCAAACCCTGATACGAGTGCTCGCTGTACTAGGAGTGTAAACCGTCTCGCAAAATACCATACAGCGTCCTCATTACCGCACATAGCCGTAGGACCGCGACGTGAAGCTGATCTGAGAGAAAGAAAAAAAAAACACAGAATTAAAAAGCTCCATTCTGCCGTTTCCTGTGTGCTAACGTGGGTGACCACCTTCACTTTAGTGGATAATTAGGCTTCCTCGCAGCCATCCACTTCCAGAGGTTCGGCACGCAGGACTGAAGTCTTTGGATGGTTACTATCTTGTTACATCCTTTTATTTCATTTCCAAATTAACATAATTTCCCCTTCCACTGTTCTTTTAAGTAAATCACAGCAATTATTTAAATCAGCCGCTCCGTACGTACAGTGCACACTTCCTCGGCAGCCTGGAATGGCAGAGACGGCTCCGAGATAATGAGTGGCAAAACACGGAAAACCCTAAACGGGGCTTTTAGAGAGAACGGCCAGCGCGAATTCAGACGCTGCCATTCCCGCTGCCTAAACTCCGGAGCAAGCAAAACAAGCCGAGTGCCCTTATCCACGGACATATTTTCCGCATCTGTGACGGCACATGTACCTACGAGACGTTCCGCCAGCTGTTTATTTGATCCTGATTTACTACTGAGGCCAGACAGTTGACAGTTTGAGCGCAAGCACAAACAAAAGCGCTGCAAACACATGTGCTCCAATATTCCTCATCCTCGTTTCCCAGAAGTGGACCAAAATATTAACTCCCGGAGGCGCTGCTATCAGTCAGAATACCGCACTCGTCCAGATCCGAAGGTTTAAAAACAAACCGATCGTGGGTCGGCACTCGCGACTGGAATGTTTCTTGTTTTGTGATTTCATCTGTTTTGTGTTTCGCTCTAACTAGCAATGATCTCACCCACTGGTCTATCCATACTGTGTCCACCATTTAATCACTCATCCGTCTTCTGAGCTACTTATCCCGTTCCCAGCATTCCCTGGGTGGAAAGCAGGAAGCGTCCTGAACAGGCCAGCAGTCCATCATAGGGCAGACACACTCACACCTGTTCTATAGCATCTCCAGTTCACCTGGCTGCATGTCTTTGGACTGTGGACCACTCTGAGGAAAACCACACGGACACGGGGGGAACATATAAACTCCACACAGAGGGGCTGCCAGGATATCCTGACTTGGGAATGGAAGCCTTGCCCTTCTTGCTGTGAGAAGACAGTGCTACCCACTGCCCCCAAAAATTCCATTCCGTATATGGATTCCCTTCTTTCTAAGCTGACAGATTCTCAGGGTCATTCTGACAGACTGTAATACACAACCGTGTAACCGCGTAGATCATACCTACCCCCTACACTTCCTGTAGTGTATTACAGTCTGTCAAAATGACTGTGTGGGTCATCTCGCCCCCTACGCTTCCTGTAGTGTATTACAGTCTGTTAGAATTAGCGTGTGGGTCGTATCACCCCCTACACTTCCTGTAGTGTATTACAGTCTGTCAGAATTAGCGTGTGGGTCATATCGCCCCCTACACGTCCTGTAGTGTATTACAGTCTGTTAGAATTAGCGTGTGGGTCGTATCGCCCCCTACACTTCCTGTACTGTATTACAGTCTGTCAGAATGATCGTGTGGGCCATATCGCCCCCTACACTTCCTGTAGTGTATTACAACCTGTCAGAATGACGGTGTGGGTCGTATCGCTCCCTACACTTCCTGTAGTGTATTACAACCTGTCAGAATGACCGTGTGGGTCGTAACGCCCCCTACACTTCCTGTAGTGTATTACAGTCTGTCAGAATGACCATGTGGGTCATATCGCCCCCTACACTTCCTGTAGTGTATTACAGTCTGTCAGAATGACCATGTGGGTCATATCGCCCCCTACACTTCCTGTAGTGTATTACAGTCTGTCAGAATGACCATGTGGGTCATATTGCCCCCTACACTTCCTGTAGTGCATTACAACCTGTCAGAATGCCCGTGTGGGTCGTATCGCCCCCTACACTTCCTGTAGTGTATTACAGTCTGTCAGAATGACCGTGTGGGTCATCTCGGCCCCTACACTTCCTGTAGTGTATTACAGTCTGTCAGAATGACCGTGTGGGTAATTTTAGTAAATGATGCATCAGCTTTTGTTCTATAACTGATGTTCTGCCTGTGTTGTGTTTCTTACTGAACTGTGCGGCTCCATCTGTACTGTACTGCTGCTGTTATGTTTGAGCTCTATGTTATGATGCTCCTTCTGAATGGTGCTGCTCTGTGTCTCCGGTGGGACAGCAGAGTGCCATCAGTTAGTTTAGACAGACACTACAGACAGCTCCAGCTGTGAGAGAGTGCCATACTCAGGCACGCAGCAGGAACAACCACACTGGCCTCTTTCAAACTCCATGTACCACACACAGACACACAAACCACACACATACACACACACACACAGACACACACACACACGCATACACACACCACACACACACACACACACACACACACACACACACACACCACACGCATACACACACCACACACACACACACACACACACACACATACACACACACACACACACACACACATTGAGAGATGATCATAGATCTGGCATCTGATTTTAAATATGTGAGCTGATTTTGAACCCCTAAGATGATTTTAAATCCATAAGATGTTTTTAAATCTGACAGGTGATCTTAAATCTGTGATCCTAGATCTGAGAGCTGGTAGCTGATCAAGGGGCTAATCTTTGATCTGTGGGCTGATTTTAGGTCTGAGAGCTGATGTTGGATCAAAAGGTTCGTCTTAGATCTAAGAGCTGGTCTTAGAACAGTGCAAAAAGCTTGGATCGGAAAGTCGATCAGAGAGCTGATCTAAACCTGCATGATCACTTTAAATCTAAGAGAAGATCCTAAATCTGAGAGCTGGTCTTAGACCTGAGCACCGGCTCTTATATCTGAGCCCAAACTGGACAGCTGATCTTTGATTTGTTCTTAGCCAATCTGAGGGCTGATCTTAGATCAGCACATGATCACCATAGTCGTTCCCCCTTGTTTACTCTGAGGTCACTCTGGAAGAAAAGCTCAGCAAGCATAAAGATTATACTGAGTGTACAAGGGTACATCAGGCCTTTGTATGTCCATACATGAGTGTGTGTGTGTGTGTGTGTGTGTGTGTTCACACCACACTCTGCCTGAGCGGAGCTGGCAGACTGAGGGGCCTCCCCTGGTCTGCTGTCACCCTCGAGCTTTCCTCACCCAATCACTGACACAAGCCTACCGCCGTGCTGCTTCTACCCAGCAGGGGGCGCTCCGTCCTCCCACACGCTCACACACTCTCACACACACACACACCAGCACTCCAGAGCCCAGCGCATTTCCATTCTGTAAGCAGCCCAGCGCTCAAGGGTGCACAATAACAACCACATGGAGGTGCACTGCAACTGCAGCAAAGCCTCGGGCTCCTTCACATCCACCACACAGGCTTAATTGAGAGCCAGTGCATGCTGAGATGGAGGGAGGAGAGCGGGGGAAAAGGAGAGGAGAGGGAAGGAGGACAGGGAGGTGATAAGAACGGACACATACAACTGTGTGGTATTTAAGGCAACTTCGTAAACGTGGAGGAAAGTTAATAAGCTTGTCACATGTAGGCTGCACTGGAAAGCAGCAAGCCTTCTTCTAGAGGACCGAAGAGGACGTCCGGGGTTCTATACCTGTCTGGTCCTATATATATATGACTTAATTAAGAACTATATACAAGAGCTATTCCATCATAGCAAGGGAGCATGGTTCTTTGAGTTAGCATGGTCTCGTATAAACTCATCATCAACAGGAGCGAAACTTGGTGGGTAGGTCTTAGATTGTGAGACATGCGACTGATTCGATTCAAGGACAGGCCTGATCCCCGCACAACTATATAAGGCCGTCCGGTTGCGTGTGCTTCCCATACTGACTGTTGTGTTGGTAGCCTCGGGAAGAGCTCAACAGAAGGTCTAGCAGTGGGAAGAGTCGTAGATGGGTGGCTACTGGATAAGGGATGGTCCTATCAACGTACTGTGTGCTATACCGGTCAAGTGGATACCGCCATAGCGCACTATTGAAGGCAGTGGATAGAAGAAGGTCTGGACCAGCAACATGACTACTGAGCTCCATGCTGAGACGTAGTTTACTGAGAGACCATCACTTCTGTATGTGTAGCTCAATAAATATTGATCGTATCAGTCTAAATTTATCATCAGTTATTGATCCTGGTCACCTTTATCTTCCTTTCCAACACACCTGCACTCCCACACCTCCTTCTGGGTGCAGCTGTTCTTTTGATGGTGAGTGTATAATTTTTTTTTTTTAACTAAGGGTCCCTCAGTAACCCCTGATTTTTAAATGGTACATCTATCAACCAAAAGCCTGTCCAAATTATCTCTGTTCCTAAAAGACCATTTGCCCAAAAGATCACATTTACACATGTCCCAAATTCCCCAGTGGGCCATGTTGGTTGTCTTTAAACCTCCGACCTCTAGATAGCAGTGTTACAATTCGTTCAGCCATTAGACTTCTCCACTCCAACACAAACAAGCAGAGGAAGGCCACACAGCTAGCGTTAGCATTAGCAAGCCTATGCATACGTGTTTTTATACCAAGGTGGATGCCTGCCCTGGTGTTTTACTGGTTGTTACAGGTGGTCCCACAGATTTCCAAGAGGTTCATCATTCCAATCAGACACATTTGCGCTAGAACCGTCATCCTGGAATACAGGGATAGGAATATTGTGTTCCTAGGTTAAAAGGTGAGGTATAGGTAAAGCCTGGTTGTTCCAGTAGCTCAGTGGTTCAAATTGACTATTTTCTAAGGGTATTTTCAAACTCCAAAATCCAGGAAAGCCTGGAATATTGTTGTTACACTTCCGTATAACAAGTTCCTCCAGTCACGTTTATACATTTAGTGATTTTTTTTTTATCACGGTGCAATCTGAGAAACCATGATGCACTAAATCACTTCCTACATGAACATAATCTCACTTCATTGATGCTAAAAATAACTATACATTCTTCCTATTATTCCTATTATCATTATGACGACTCCTGAACCGCTCCCAACTTCACATTCCCAAACACTCAAAGCTGCTGCGGTATTCCGAGCCTCTTCCTGCAGCACTCAGCTCCGTGAAGAGAGCAGGTCTGACCGCAGTCCTTATGAGAAAAACCTCAGGCCTGCTGGTCTAGCCCCCGGTCTTCGATTTGAAAGAGGAGAGGAAAGATGTGAGCTGCTTTCGTATCAGAACGCCGCCTTCCTGCAGTCCACAGGACAACCTGACAGCTAGTCTTCAAACGGCAGGCCCATAAACTATTCATGCCGCGGCCCGGATTCACCCACGGAGCCGCGAGAGCCACCACGAGAGACTGGAGACGAGCCCGTTTAGGAGAACTACATGCAATGTATTCAAAACATACAGTGCCAACATCAGGCGGGCACCCTCGCTGTCTGTGGCGATGACACCACAGATACAGTCGGGAGCAATAAACAGATAGCAAGCAAACAAAGCCAAGCCGAAGAGCGGCGCGGAGAAAGAGGGAGAGCGGCGCTTTTTGCCGAGGGCGTTTCGAGCCTGGCCTACATTCAGCAGAGATGAGTTCATGATGAACCGAGCGAGGAGCTCGACGATAACCACTGATCATGCCGAAGCTAATGATCTCAGAGCTAACAGAGATACCGAGGGGCTTAATGATGATGGAGGCTCGTCTTAAAGGTGCAGGCAGGGCACAGCACGTTCTCTAAACCTGCTTTGGAAACAAAAAGATTTCAGTGTGTCTGATTGAACACAACACTTAGGCCGGCTTGAACAGGTAGCTGCATGTTGTGAGTTCCCTGAAACATAGTTTCGTATCAAACAACCAAATTTGCATGCAACACAGTCGGTTACTTAACCGTTTAGCCTAATTAACAGCCTGTATCGCTTGATACTGCATACTGTTTGTCCGCAGCAGGTGGCGCTGTTGATTCCCATCAAGAAGTGACTTGGTTTGATTTCTAGCTTGGACGTCAGGGGAGTCTGTGGGGAGTTTGCATGTCGCCCCATGTTGGCGTGGGCTTCCTCGGGGTGATCCGTTTTCCTCCCGCAGCCCTTTTCCACCAACCTGGAACGAGTTCCGTTCTGGTCTGGGCACGCAATTCTGAACCGTATGGAAACCCAGGACAATTCGATTCCAGCTGGAACCAAAGAATAGTGGGTTCTTCAGCATTGACAGTGAGGACATATGTAGCCGTGTCAGAAGTGAACAATGGCGCCCCTAGTGGTCTGCTGGAGAACATGTTCTACGTCGTCTTATCTCCAGCAGCTGATCCGTGCTTGCTTTCTGGATATAAACCAACACCTGGAATAACAGCCCAACAGCACGCAGGTCATCTTCACGTTCCGGCATCTTGGTACTACTGTTTACTACCGCTGTGCAGCGCCCCCTGTTGACGCTGATGACGTATCCTTTGATGTTCCTTGGTTCCGTTAAGAATTGGTGCCATCACAGCCGAGACTCCTGAACAGCACGGAGGTTTTAAGAAGCCTGAAAGAAACCAGTTCAAGAACCAGTGTTCCTTTGGTCCAAAAGGGCTGCCACAGTCCAAAGACAT
This sequence comes from Prochilodus magdalenae, assembly GCA_024036415.1. Lineage (NCBI taxonomy): Eukaryota > Metazoa > Chordata > Actinopteri > Characiformes > Prochilodontidae > Prochilodus > Prochilodus magdalenae. Next base: position 476,785 of record JAMWET010004590.1, on the reverse strand, counting down.
GCGGCCACTTGCTAAATGCCCCCTAGGAGTGACTGTGTATGTCTTTGATGGTCCAGGGTCTTTCCAGGGTCTTCCCTGTCTTCTGCCTAATGTGTGCTGGGATAGGTGGTATAGCACCTTCCCACCTCAAAAAATGAATGAATGAATGGTCCTCTTAAAAATGATCTTGTTTGATATGATCATGTGACACATCATCACTGTTTCATGAAACTTCTTCAGATGCTTAGGCTGGCGCTCTGCTCCCTAGCTAAACTATTCCCTCAACTAGGAGCTAAAAGCAAAATCACCTGCTAGCGTTTCCACCGGGCCTCCTTTTCAAAATAAGAGTCTGAGTATGAAGACATCTAAAGACATGTACCTACAGTCAACAAGATTCAAAAGAACGATGATTACAGATACGCCAATCAGCCACTCCCTGATATTTACACTCACTGACTACCATACAGGACACTCTGTAGGTGTACAGTTCCAGACTGTAGTCCATCTGTTTCTCTTTATACTGTCAGGACCCCCACAGGACCACCACAGAGTGGTGGATCATTCTCAGCGCTGCAGGGACACTGACGTGGTGGTGGTGTGTTAGTGTGTGTGGTGCTGGTGTGAGTGGATCAGACACAGCAGTGCTGCTGGAGTGTTTAGACACTGTGTCCACTCACTGTCCACTCTATTAGACACTCCTACCTTGCTGCTCCACCTTGTAGATGGACAGTCGGAGACGATGTGTTGTGCTGGTGTGAGACACAGTGGGGCTGCTGTCACTGCTGGACTGAGAATCGTCCAAGAAAACCAAAACTATCCAGCCAACAGCGTCATGTAGAGGCGGCATCCAGCAGTTCACTGATGAAGGACTAGAGGATGACCAACACTGCACTGTGCAGCAGCAGGTGAGCTATCGTCTCTGACTGTCCATCTACAAGGTGGACCAGCAAGGTAGGAGTGTCTAATAGAGTGGACAGTGAGTGGACACAGTGTCTCAACACTCCAGCAGCACTGCTGTGTCTGATCCACTCACACCAGCACCACACACACTAACACACCACCACCACGTCAGTGTCACTGCAGTTCTGAGAGAGTCAAAACGAACCGAGTAAAGAGTCAGATTCTGATTGGTCAGCGCAGCTGTGTAGGGTCATAAAACACAGATCTACAGAACAGAACAGATCAGAACTCATCGGCCTTGTGCAGTGCAGACCTCATGCTTTGTTTATGTGGGTTCAGCTGGACTTTGTCCGGTCCAGCCTTGTATATGTGCTGCAGATGTGTCTCCAGAACACACTGCAGCAGTGTATCTGTGTAGTACCTGTCTCCAGGATGCGGCGGTGCAGCAGGCCCGTGGGCAGGAAGGCCTCGTCTTTACATGAGCGGATCTGTGTGCCCACTATCTCCGAGTTGGTTGCTAAGATACGTGCGCTCTCCTCATTCAGGTTGACCCCGGCCATAGACGCCACATCGTTGATGTCATCATCGTCCCTGAAACACATGACACAGCACTTATCACACCTGAGCACAGTGAGGAATCCTCGCCTTAACACACCCAGAGGCACCTGAGTACACTTCCTTGTACACTTCCAGTGGGGTATCTGAATAGACGTGCTTCAGGTGGACACTGTGTTTAATGGCTTTGCTGTGATAAAGAGCAACTGAGCTTAAAAGACCATTTCATCATTATCACCAACATCACTATTTCATCACCATCATCACCATCATTATCACCATCCTCACCATCATTATCACCATTACCATCATCACCATTTCATCACCATCATTATCACCATCATCACCATTTCATCACCATCATCAACATCATTATCATCATTACCATCATTACCATTTCATCACCATCATTATCACCATCATCACCATTTCATCAGCATCATTATCACCATTTCATCACCATCATCACCATTTCATCAGCATCATTATCACCATTACCATCATCACCATTTCATCACCATCATCACCATTTCATCACCATCATTATCACCATTACCATCATCACCATTTCATCACCATCATTATCATCATTACCATCATTACCATTTCATCACCATCATTATCACCATTACCATCATCACCATTTCATCACCATCATCACCATTTCATCACCATCATCAACATCATTATCATCATTACCATCATCACCATTTCATCACCATCCTCACCATCATTATCACCATTACCATCATCACCATTTCATCACCATCATTATCACCATCATCACCATTTCATCAGCATCATTATCACCATTTCATCACCATCATCACCATTTCATCAGCATCATTATCACCATTACCATCATCACCATTTCATCACCATCATCATTATTTCATCACCATCATCACCATCATTATCACCATTACCATCATCACCATTTCATCACCATCATTATTACCATTACCATCATCACCATCATTATCACCATTACCATCATCACCATTTCATTACCATCATCACCATTTCATTACCATCATCACCATCACCATTACCATCATCACCATTTCATCACCATCATTATCACCATTACCATCATCACCATTACCATCATTATCACCATTATCATCATCACCATCATTATCACCATTACCATCATCGCCATTTCATCACCATCATTATCACCATCACCATCATCACCATTTCATCACAATTTCATCACCATCATTATCACCATTACCATCATCACCATTTCATCACCATCATTATCACCATTACCATCATCACCATTTCATCACCATTTCATCACCATCATTATCACCATTACCATCATCACCATTTCATCACCATTACCATTTCATCACCATCAATATCACCATTACCATCATCACCATCTCATCATCATTATATCACCATTCCATCACTATTATTATTATCACCATTACATCATCATTACCATTATCCCCATCATTATCATTACCATTACCATCATCATTACCATATCACCATTTCATCACCATTATCATCCCCATTCATCATCATTATTTCATCATCACCATTCATCATCATTATCAGTTACATCATTATCCTTCATCATCATTATCATATTACTACTTCATCAACTGTTTATTAAAGTACATGTATGGAAAGCAAAAGTCATTCTTTCTTTTGGGCCTATATAACTGAGGGACCACCTGAGGGACCACCTGAGGGACCGACTGAGGGACCGACTGAGGGACCGACTGAGGGACCGACTGAGGGACCGACTGAGGGACCGACTGAGGGACCACCTGCCTCCACCAGGTCTCCGAAATCACCACAGTCGTTATCATGGTTGCGTATCAGACCCTGATTGGCGTCCCAAGCATCCAGTTGGGGCCTTCACGTTCCCGTTTCCATGGATACAGTGTCCTAATTAGAGCGCATCAGTGGAGGAGAAGAGCCTCGGGCATCTCGAAACACTCTCTGGCAAGGGTCGTGGGGGTCAAAGTTCACAACGCTCTGCACTCATTTATGTCCTGCGCTCCAGCTCTGATTCTGACAGAGACCCCCACGCTTCACCCACGTTTATGCCCACCCTCGGTGCCCGTGTGTACACTCAGGTCCCAGGCACAGACCCCTGCTGGAGCTGCGTGGCTCCGGCTTCTCCGCCGGGCTGTCCAGAGTGTGTATGAGTGCTGACACCACGGTGGGAGGCCGACACACACTATTAGAGCTTCTCTTTAGGTGCGGGGCGCTACACATCGCTAGCCGAACGCCATCTTACCGCACAGTTGGAGTGGCAGGGTTTGCAGGGGTTAGGAGTCAAAGATAGTTGGGGCCACAGAGTGCCTTCTTTCCAGTCTCTAACAAATCATTATCATCATCTTCGGTCTGTGTCAGTAAGACCTCCATCAAAGATTGGCCGTCAAGTCAGGAACACAGCTTCTGATTGGCCGACAAGTCAGAAACACAGCTTCTGATTGGCCGACAATTCAGGAACACAACCTTGGATTGCTAAACAAGTCAGGAATATAGCCTCACAGTAATTGATAAGTCAGAAACATAGCCTCCGATTGGTTGACATGTCAAGAACACAGTCTCTGATTGGTTGACAAGTCAAGAACACAGTCCCTGATTAGAAAGCATGTCAGGAACACAGCCTCTGGCTGGCCAAAAAATCAGAAACACAAGATCTGATTGATCAACGAGTCAGGAACACAGCGATTGGTCGGCAGACAAATCAAAAACACAGCCTCGGATTTGCTGATAAGTCAGCAACACAGCTTCTGATTGGCCAAAAGTTCAGAAACACATCCTCTGATTGGTCAACAGGTCAGGAACACTGCAACTGATTGGCCAAAAAGTCAGGATCACTGCCATGGATTGGTTAACAAGCCAGAAACACAGCTTCTGGTTGGTCAAGTCAGGAACACCACCTTGGATTGGTAGATAAGCCAGGAACACAGCCTCACAGTGATTGACAGGTCATGAACACAGCGTCTGATTGTTTGACAGACACAACCCAAGCAATAATTACTCTTTTCAACAGGACAAAATCCATAAACAATCAGCCTGCAGTTCAATAATCTGTGCAGTTCAAGACTGGATTACAAAGCTTCTGGCTGGAATACCATCACACTGGAGTCCTCCCTGAGGAATAACGCTACCCTTCTGGGAAAAAATGAAAGCAAGTCTCCAGCATGGTGTGTTCCAGTGATCCATACTTTTGTGTCAATGTCCCTTGATGTCACATACAACTTCAGTGACCTTAAAGAGTTTACACTGGTTTACAATGACTAGCTTCCTACTGATCGCAGGCAGCACTGAGCCGAAAGCTGGCTAACACGCTCAGCTAAGTTTCAGCAGGCAGGAAGACTGAAAGAATGGGGCAGAGGACAGTGTGGCAGAAGCGGGTCACGGAAGATTCCGGAGCGCGGCAGCCACTAAAAAATGCCGGCGGGAACAAAGGTTGTCCGAAACACGCGGCCCTGACAGCTTAATTAGCAACACTGCCAAAGATTTATTGGTTTATCAATCAGTGCTCGCAGCTACTGCTCCCCTCAGGGGTGGAGGGACATGGCCATTACTGAGCACTCTGTGGCCCGGCCTAGCACAACACACACACACACACACACACACACTGATCTGTCACGCAAAGACAACACCCACCCGACCGCCCACACACACACGCGCTGGTGGACGGGTCACCCAAACACAGCATATACACAAATTCCAACATGATGGTGTTCAGTGATCAGTGGAGCTGCGGGTAATGTTAATGAGTGTAGCAACAGTTATGTTACAGTTAGAGGCGAGGCAGAGGCCGAGACAGATATCAGTTTTCTGCATAATTAAAGAGTTCAGATGTGAAGAAAGTCAGTCAGAGTTGTCTGGTGTGAAACGCTCCGTATTAGAGTTAGAAATGTTCACAGTGGTGGTGAATGGAACCAGACGTCCACCTCTAGAAGCTCCCTCTCAGAGTTACTACTTATCCGGCTTATAAAAAGGCTGCCTGGTGCAACTGGGAAGAAAGATGAAGGTGACCAGGATCAACAACTGATGATAAATTTAGACTGATATGATCAATATTTATTGAGCTACACATACAGAAGTCTGTCTCTCAGTATGGTGGAGTCGGGACGCCGTGTTCGCTAACCCAACACGCCAGACGTCTCGGTATGGAGCTGTAGAGGTTCCTAATGGAGTCCTGTGATAATCCATCCCCATGCAGCTTAAACATCCTCACACAGTTCCTGCAGATGGTGCGGTAGGGGTAGAGGTGGAGGGACACCAGGTCTTCTGGACGTGTGACGACAAACCGTTCATCTTGGTGCTGACCACGGTGCCTCCACACACGGATTCGTTGGGCGTCTCCACCAAGACTAAAGCGGGACTCGTCACTGAAGATGACCCGCTGCCATTCTGAGTCACTCCATGGCAGTCTGGTACGACACCACTGCAGTCTTTGGTGACGGTGACGTGGTGTTAAGGACAGTCGTGGTAACGGTCTGTGTGCATGTAGTCCTGCGTGGTGCAGCCGTCTGCCAATGGTGCTGGACTAACAGGAGGACTCGTGGAGGACACCACTGCTCGCTGGATGTCTGTAGTCGTGGCTGTTGGGTCAGTCAGGTACAGAGATAAGGCCCGTCCATGCTTACGTCACATGGTTAGCTGAGCGTGAAACTGGTACTCCTTCCTGTCAGTTGAGTGTATATTGGCTGTATATACCCAGTGTTAGAACACAGAACAAAGCAGTCCAATTAAAACAAGCCAAGTCATGCTACCTTAAACGTCATCCAATATTGCAGTACCGTGGTATATAGGACTTTACTGCCACCACTTAACCCTATTGCAGATGTAATTATGCATCCCTAGCAGTCAGGAATTAGCCCAAGGGGCAGGCTAGTTTTAGGCACTGCAACAACAGCAGCTTTCAAACAATGCCAACTCCGGAGCACCACACCTACATCTTACTACGCCCATGTTTGTCTGTTAACAGCCTCCCCTGGGGCGCGAGTGGAGACGTGTCAGCAAATCCCGATTAGTGCCATGAGCAACTCTGGAGACAGAGGAGAAAAAAAAACACTGCACAAACAAAAATCTTTCTTCTTTGTCTTTTATTTACAGCGAGTGTCTGAAAGCCCTCGGTTATGCGATCCCTCGTGCAGAAACAGGACTTTTCCAGGACAAATTCCAGGACAGTTTCCCTGACTCTTGCTTACAAAATGTCACCTCACAAGTACCGACATTCCCCGACAACTCCGTACCGACTGAGAGCTGCAATGACACACGTTCACCCAAGCCGTTCCGGGACATTCCATACGTCCTGAAACCTCGTCCACAAATGTAGAGTTTTGTTTCAGGACGTGCCGGAACCAGCAAACAAAAGCAGTACAGGCTGCTGGTGGTACTCTGGTGGCAACCACATGTCCAGCTCTGTACAGTGCACACTGTCACAGAGAGAATGAGCGAGGTGAGGATGGATGGGGAAGACGTTTAAGAGGACGCGGAGTTAGTGAGTGGAATCGAAGTATGTTTTCAAGTAGAGAGAGAAGACAGATGAAAAGACAGGAGGAGAGGAGCACAGATGAGCTCCTGCAGCCGGCCTTCGCTCAGAGAGTCGCCCGCAGTCACCTGCAGCAGCTCAGGGAAATGCTGCCCCCGTGTGACAGCTCTGGGTAATGCCCCATGCCTCCACAGGGTGCATACTAGTGAAGGGACCGTGTGAAGACCGCGTTCCATCGCGTTGTCAGTTACAACAATCATTCCAAACTGTTCAGGACGACTTGATTAGCCTCCTTAGTTAATCGGCAGTGATGAGTCAGCAGTTTCCATGACGATAATCTGCTTTAAAATGTGTCTGCGGTTCACCGTTTCTTCATCACACATCACTGTTTAAGTGCCAATTAATTCACTTAATCGATTAATTTACATCAGAGCATGGACTTCCTGAAAGGCAACGCCATTAGGGTTGGTTCACACTCTTTGGCCTTCTTTACCACCATCCTGAATATTCTCACACAGTTCCTGCAGATCTTGTGGTGTAGGTGGAGCTGTAGTCATACCAGGCTGACCACGGTGCCTCTTGACCAAGACAGAAGCTGGATTCGTCAATGAAGATGACCGGCTGCCATTCTCCATGACAGTCTGGTACGACACCACTGCAGTCTTTGGTGACGGTGACATGGTGTTAAGGACAGTCGTGGTAACGGTCTGCGTGGATGTGGTCCTGCGTGGGCAGCCGTCTGCCAATGGTGCTGCAGGACGACTCATGGAGGACATCACTGCTCTGCGATCGTGGCTGTTTGATCAAAAATACACACCCTAGCCCAGGGCTGCCCGAAGTGGTGTGCCAAATGTCCCACAAAGACAAGTGATTTGACACAAAGTGTCGGAAAATCTGATTTCACTCACGCACTCCCTCATCTTCCCACCTCCCCTAAACTGCTTTATCCTTCTGGGTCGCCAGGAGTGCTGGAGCCTATCCCAGTTCATATTGGGCGGAGGGCAGGAAGCACCCTGGACAGGCCGACAATCCATCACAGAGCAGACACACACTCACACTTAGGGGGCAGTTTAGCATCTCCAAATCATCTTTGGACTTTGGTCACTGGACTGTGGGAGCCAATAAAGCTAAACAGGCAGAGAAGAAAAACTTTCCAAGGCAGAAATGTTCCTCCCCACATACAGGCAATGTGCAAAAATGCTAAGCTAACAAATTTCTAGCTATTTTCCTTTTAACCCCACGACAGACATCATACTCTAGCCCCAAAGACAGGAAATCTGGACTCCCTTTTCCCATTCCCAACCCCCTCCCCCTGTAGGGGCAGCGTTGTACCTGAAGGAGCCTCCCCCTGGGTCGTTGAGTTTGTTCTTCGGGGTCCCTGAGAGCTGGACGGGGAGCACCGTGGGGCTTTTACTCGTCTGGACGACTGGACATTTCCCTACAGCACCTGGACAAGAGAAGCAGGGGAGTTATCAGGGGACAGAGCAAATCATCTGCGTCCTCCAGCTACAGCCAACATCGCAGCCACATATGGGTATAGGATATAGGAGAAAGCCTGGCTCGCAGTCTCTGCTCTAATTCATCCCAAAGGGGTTCTATCGGGTTGAGGTCAGGACTTGCGAGCCAATCATCACTCCCTCACCCGTGTCTTTATGGACTTTGCTTTGTGCACTGGTGTGCAGCCATGCTGGAACAGGAAGGGGTCATTCCCACAAAGCTGGAAGCTTGAAATTGGCCAGAATCTCTTGGTCTGCTGAGCATTAAGAATTCCTTTCACTTGGACCTATCACAATACCACGCTGGAATTCACTGAGCTCCTGAGAGCGACCCATTCTCTCACTAAAGTCTGTAGGAGCAGTCTGCACGTCTGGGCACTTGGTTCTATACACCTGTGGCCATGGCCGATCAATGATGTGGATGGGGGTGTGAATACTTTTGGCAATTTAGTGTATGTGAAACGTCTGATCTTGATCTGTCAGATATTACATTTTTGCAGTACAGGGTGTGTTTTTACAAACGTCCAGCAGATAAAATGTAAATATAGTATATAATAGAGAATGTCGTTTTTTAAATCCACTCCAGATGATGGGCCGCACCAAAACGAGCAGTAGGGAGAGACTTGACTCGGTCTTTACCGACACCCTGACCATCATTTTATGGCAGTGCTGCAGCCCAAGACGAACAGTGGCACCTAATGAGGGCTGAAAGCTCTTTGCCACCCCCACATCATCCATCTTGACAAAGCTGAGGCTGGCTTCTTATTCGTATTTCCCCATTCCACCTTTAATGGCACCAGAATGCATCTGCTGCACCATTTAAGGTAGAACCATCGATTCATGGCCATGCTGGAGCTCAGGACAAACAGTGGCGCCTAATGAGGGCTAAAGCCATATGACACCCGGACATCAGCCGAAATGGCGCAGCTGAAGCTGGCTTCTTATTCGACTCTGTCATTCCTTCCATGTTGTGCTTTTTTTTTTAAATTCCCCAAAAAAGTTTGGAATATGGGTGGATGGAGCCTGGACCACCAACCATTACCACCGTCTGCAGGGAAAAAGGAAAAGCCAGTTCCAACAACCATGTATTCCTCATTTTCCTCTCCTCCCTCTCTCTGTGGCAGGTTCTTCTCTATTCCCCCTTGGTTCTCTCTTTTCCCACCCTCTGACTCCTTTTCTCCACTATCTCTTTTTTTTCCTCCCTTTCTCTAATATCTCTCTCATTTCCACATTGTCTACTTTCTCCTTTCTTTCTCCATTTGTCTACTATTTCTCAACCCATCCAGCCCCCTCCCTCTGTCTCTCCATCTCTCTCCTTCTCCAGGTTTATGTCTAGAACATCATTCTGTCAATACGACTGCACTTCACAGCTTCCCTCAAGTTTACTCCCGAACTCCGGCCCTCCCAGACACTCTCTCTCCGAGTGGACGTGGATGTGATTTTAGCAGGCATGCTCGTCGCCCGGAGCCACTGTGGATCTTATTTTTAGAAACTTTCTCCCTGAAACCTCGATTTAAGGGCCAGAACACACACCGTATGCACACGCGCACGGCACACGAGGAGAGACGTAGAGGTCAATCGGACCGTGTTCACAAGCAGGCAGAAACACCTCGGCGGACGGGGGTACGCGTTATCACAGCTACCCGGTCCTGAACCTGGGTGGGGAGGTCGGACCAGCAGGTCAATAATCACCTGACCTTACAGGACATTAAACTGAGCTGGCCTCCTCAATAAACAAAACCCTCCTGACTCCACACACACACACACAGACACACACTCAAACACACACACACACACACACACACACAGACACACTCAAACACACACACACTCAAACACACCACATATACACACACACACTCAAACACAAACACACACACCACATACACACACACACACACACACACACCACATACACACACACACACACACACACACACATACACACACACACACACACACATACACTCAAACACAAACACACACACCACATACACACACACACACACATACACACACACACACACTGCATACACACACACTCAAACACACACACACACACACACACACACAAACACACACACACACACACACACACACACACACACTCAAACACACACACACTCAAACACACCACATATACACACACACACACTCAAACACACCACATATACACACACACACACTCAAACACACACACACACACAGACACTCAAACACACACACACCACATACACACACACACACAGACACTCAAACACACACACTCAAACACACACACACACTCAAACACACACACACGCACACACACACACACACACACCACATACACACACACCACATATACACACACACACACACTCACTCAAACACACACACACACACTCACACACACATACCACATACACACTCAAACACACACACACACAAACACACACACACCACATATACACACACACACACACTCAAACACACACACACACCACATACACACACACACACCACATACACACACACACACACACACCACACACACACATGCACATACACACACCAGACACACACCCCCAAACACACACACCGCATACACACACACACACACACTCAAACATACACCACATACTCAAACACACACACTCAAACACACACACACCGCATACACACACAAACACTCAAACACACGCGTGACCCTGCCCTATGAAGTGTTTACTGTCTAATGTTTACTTTTCTTGAATTTCCCTCTGGGATCAATAAAGTATCTATCTATCTATCTGAGCTAGGAGTGGTCAGTTAGCGTGCTTACCTGCTGGCCGCACAGTCTGCGTGATGACTACGGGCATCCGGACCTGCCCCTGCCCTGCTATACCTCCTGCCCTCTTAATACCCTGCAGAGACAGAGACAGAGACAGGGAGAGAGAGAGAGAGAGAGACAGGGAGAGAGGGAGAGAGAGAGAGAGAGAGAGAGAGAGAGAGGGACAGATAGAGGGAGACAAAAAGAGAGAGGGGGGGACAGAGAGAGAGAGACAGAGAGAGAGAGGGGGACAGATAGAGAGAGACAGAGAGAGAAAGGGGCACAGAGAGAGACAGAAAGAGAGACAGAGAGAAAGAGAGAGAGAGAGAGAGAGAGAGGGAGAGATACAGAGAGAGATACAGAGATGGAGAGAGGGAGAGGGAGAGAGGGGGGCAAATTTAAATGCTTTGGAAACAGTAATGTGATGTGATAATAACAGTGAAGTGATTTTGCACTGCCGTTGAGCTGAAGAGAGAAAGAGGACAGTGTAACATACAGCACAGACAGTAGACGTGAGCACAGCCTGCTTTAAATCAGAGGACCACAGGACATTACTACAATTACAACCCCACTCCTCAC
>JAMWET010004590.1:452500-460000 GCA_024036415.1 Prochilodus magdalenae | reverse complement strand
TGGACTGGGTTAGTTGGTTGACTAGTTTAGTTTGTGGACTGGTTTGGTTTGTGGACTGGGTTAGTTGGTTCACTAGTTTAGTTTGTGGGCTGGTTTGGTTTGTGGAATGGTATAGGTGGTTGACTAGTTTGGTTGGTGGGCTGGATTGGTTTGTGGACTGGGTTATTCGGTTGACTAGTTTAGTTTGTGGGCTGGTTTGGTTGGAAGGCTGGGTTAGTTGGTTGACTAGTTTAGTTTGTGGACTGGTTTGGTTGGTGGACTGGGTTAGTTGGTTGACTAGTTTAGTTTGTGGACTAGGTTAGTTGGTTGACTAGTTTAGTTTGTGGACTGGTTTGGTTTGTGGACTGGGTTAGTTGGTTGACTAGTTTAGTTTGTGGACTGGTTTGGTTTGTGGACTGGGTTAGTTGGTTCACTAGTTTAGTTTGTGGACTGGGTTAGTTGGTTGACTAGTTTAGTTTGTGGGCTGGTTTGGTTTGTGGACTGGGTTAGTTGGTTGACTAGTTTAGTTTGTGGACTGGTTTGGTTGGTGGACTGGGTTAGTTGGTTGACTAGTTTAGTTTGTGGACTGGTTTAGGTGGTTGACTGGTTGGTGGGCTGTTTTGGATTGTGGACTGGTTTAGGTGGTTGACTAGTTTAGTTGGTGGGCTGGATTGGTCTGTGGACTGGTTTGGATTGTGGGCTGGTTTAGGTGGTTGACTAGTTTAGTTTGTGGACTGGTTTAGGTGGTTGACTAGTTTAGTTTGTGGACTGGTTTAGGTGGTTGACTAGTTTAGTTTGTGGACTGGTTTAGGTGGTTGACTTGGTTGGTGGGCAGTCAGCCCATTGGATAAGCCAGATCAGTCCATAAGTGTGTGGACACAGACTCAATTTTGGGAACTGGAATGACGCAGTGCAGATGTGACTGAAGTGCAGATTTTAATTCAGGCCTACTAAAAAACTACTAGCCGTTCAGGAATTAAAGCCATTTTTTGGATGCTTCAGATCCTGAGTCCTTCTATCCGTCTCCACACTCTCTCTTCCCGTCACTCAGGAACAGGCTAGCCCTGGCTTCATCTGTCTAAAGTATCCTGTTCCAGATCTGGACGGGCTTTTTCAGACGTCTTTCATCAGAATCTAATCTGGCCTTTCTGTTCCTGTGTTTGCAGCAGATTCGGTCTTGAGGTAAACCTTTCGTGTTTACGTTGATGAATGCGTCTCCTGATTGTAGACGTTTGTTAGCGTTTCTCTTCACCACGGAAAGATCGTTTTCCGCGATCATCCACTTTAGCTGTCTTCTGTGGTCCTCCAGGCCCTTTGGTGTTGCTGAGCTCAGCGGCACATTCCGTCTGTTGTTCAGGAATGTCCCACATTGTTGATTCGGTCTCTCCTAAAGTTTCTGCTCTCTCTCTGAAAGGGCTGTTTTGTTTGTTCAGCCTTATGATGACCTCCAATGCATATTCAACACTTGGAATCAACTCCAGATCTTTTACCTCCTTCGTTTCTGATGAAATAGCGAGGGAACAGGCCACACCTGGACACTGAACTGCCTACTAGTTAACCATTCGGTTACTTTAGAGTCGGTGAAAATGGAGGGATGGTGTAGAAATGGCTAATGGCTGTAATTCCTAAACGGTCAGTGCAATATGTTTGTTAAAGCTCTTCAATTGAAGTCTGCACTTTAGCAACCAAACGACTGCCTACTTTCAAATCCACTGTGGTGTGTACAGAAGCCAAATGGCCCAACATAGTGCCGCTGCCCAAATACTCATGGACCTGAATGTGTGGTGACCCTTTAAAGGGTTTCCACCATACAAAGTATGTGCCATAATATTTCGTTTTTTCTAGAGTTGGTAAGTTTGGAACAGAGAAATACATTTTGGTCAAAAAAAAAAAAAAATTCAATCTGTTTATGGCGGAGGGATACAAGCAGGATGCTGTGAATTAAAATAGCCCCCAATGGAAACCTCGTACCATCATCAGCATTCCATATAAGCACAAGAATACACATCAAGGTTCAGTGTGCTATGATCAGTCAGTTTTGATTTCTAGAGAGGTTTGCAGATTCAGAATTGCTGAGGCGATGGGACATTTGATGCCTCGTGGAAAGCTGTTACGCTAAATGGTTATGAATGTGCTGCCTGAGACTTTATGGCAGCTTTGTAGACTTTTTGGTCGAAACCATTTTTTTAAAATCAGTCCATGGTGGAGGGATTAATATAGTTAATATAAACCACAAGGTTTTACTTAACTTCTTCAGATTTAGCACTATTTTACCATCATCAGCATCCCAAGACATTTTTACAATACACTTTTTTTCCCAGAGAGTTTGGAACAGAGAGAATATGAAGCAGCTGGGCCACAATTACAACACATAATGAAAACCGTAAATATTTGATTTTTTACATTTCACATGCTGCAATTTAAACAGGGCTCATTTAAATCAGCCGTGCTGTTGTTTAGTGCTGTTTAAATATAATCATGCTGCTCATCTTTAACTAGCTGCTGTGATTTTACCATCAACAGCATTCCATATACACACTCAGAACACGCATCATTGTGCCACTGTACTTATGAACCTGACTGTATCATGATCTTCCAAGAGGTTAAGATACACAGTATGTATCACAATATCATAATCTTCAGAGAGTTTGAAATGTGAAAATGATATTAATAATATGAATATGATATAAAAATATGGTTTAGTTTTTTTACTTTCACTCTTTTAATGTGCCATGCGGCTGTTTAGCGTATTTTAAATATGGATGACGTTTTGATTAATGATAAATATCATCATACTGCTCTTTAACTAGCCGCTCTGGTTTGTCGGAACATCAGAGCAGTTCTACGATGGTTATGAATGTGCTGCCTGAATCGTCGCTCTATGGTAGCTCTAAAGATGTTTTGGTCTAAACCACTTTTTTAAACAGTGCAAGGTGGAAGAAAGCAAGCCGAATGTTCTAAATTGAAATAGTCACCAAATAAACTTAGTTCTTCATATTTATCATATTTTCCCATCATCAGCATTCACTATAAACACTCGTGCAGGTTCTCTGGTTGATTTGATAGTCAATAAAGTGTCTATATAGCTGTGGTAAACACGTAGCTCTTTTCCACCGCAGTTTGCCGCTGTTCCAGTCCAGTCCTTTGGTCTGGAAACACGGAACCCTTGATGCAAGCGGCATATGGGGGCGTGGCATTGCCATCACCAAACAGTTGAGGCCACCATTTTCCAAAAACAGGAGAATGATGGAACACAATGAAACCAGCAGCAAATGATCCATCAGTGGTCTGCAGAAGAAGGAACGTGGTCCACCATGTTGTTTCTATAGTCCATAGACTAAGGACTCCCCACATCCAGATATGGAACAGGGGGTCCGTTCCTATTGGGTTTAATAGATCCTGGGAACCAGTACCAGCTCTGGCACAAGCACTCTGTTGGCGGAACAGAGGTATTGGCTCCCATCGCCACTACTGTACAGCAATCTGAACACTCTGTTAAACAACCAATCACACGTCACCAGTTTTAAATTAAGAAGGAATGTTGACAATTCTGTTCAGTTTAATCCATGCCACAGATTACGAGTACGGCTCGGACTTCCATGCTGTTTCGAACTGCAGGCACAGAGGAACATGCGTGCCTCCAGTGTTGGCCACTAAAAGCATCTTACGAGTCGCTGCGCTCTGTAGAAGTGCAGGAGGGTGCAGGAGGGTGCGGGAGCGCGTGTGTCTATTTCAGGAGCGTTTTGAGGTAAGCTTGCTAACATCGCGTGACAGCACGGGTGCGCTGGCATCGTGGAGGACGAGACAGGGTGGCAGGATGTGACACGTGTCATGCCTGGCTGGACACACCCTCTGGCTATTGGCTGGGGCAGCCGGGGGGAGGGGCTGACGCTGCATGGCTGGACCCTCGCCAGAGGAGATGCTCGTGCTGTGGGAGTTGGTGTGCACCGTACCTTTAAGGATGGCGCCGGTTAGAAAGGCACTACGGGCAAAATACACTCTTAAACATGCAGCCGCTCAAATCTGGCGTTTAGGGAAAACCTATTGTTGGACAAAAGTATTGGGACACACCTCATAATAATTGAATGCAGGTGTTTCATTCAGTCTCGTTGCCACAGGTGTGTGAAATCAAGCACCCAGGCATGCAGGCTTCCCTTACAGACATTAGTGAAAGAATGGGTTGTTCTACGGAGCTCAATGAATTCCAGCGTGGTGCTGTAATAGGATGCCACCATTGGCATGTGTGCAAGTCAGTTGGTGAAATTCCTTCTCTCCTAGGATGCTGAGCATCAGATGGAGTGGTGTAAAGCTCCGCCACTGGGCTCTGGAGCAGTGGAAACATGTTCTGTGGAGAGACCGATCATACTTCTCTATCCGGCAGTCTGATGGACGAGTGTGGGTTTGGAGAACATCAGAGTCTGACCTCACAAATTCTGGATCAATGGGGGCCCCCATTTATAATTCTGGATAAATAAGGGCCAAAATTCTCAAAGACCCACTCTGGAATCTTGAAGTGCATCTTCCCAGATGAGTGGGAGCTGTTATAGCTGCAAAAAGGGTGATCAACCCTGTATTAATGCCTATGGATTTAGAATGGGACGTCGCACAACTCCTGTAAGTGCAATGCGTATGGTATGTGTCCCAATACTTTTGTCCCTATATTGCGTCTTGATGAAGGAAGGAGCTTATATGTATAGTCGTATTTTCTGTAGTACTCAAATGATCGCTGTCAGGGAGAGAAGGGAGTACCCAAATGACAGAAATGACGGATCACATGAGAAGAATTAGAAGCTACATACTAGCAAGCTATCTGGCTATCCAGACATCCTTATCTCAGTCTGGCCTCTCGTCTTTGGCTAAAAGGGTGAAAACGTCCTCTGGGACGTGTTTGGGGCAGTCGTGGGCTGGAGGTTAGGGCCTTGTCACCGGAGCATTACCGGTTCTATTCCCTAAACCATCAGTAATGACCCCCCAACTAACCCCCCAACTGCTCCCTAGGCGTCATGGATAGGGCTGCCGACCGCTCTGGGCAAGTGTGCTCACTGCCCCCTAGTGTGTGTATGGAGGTGGGTTAAAAACATGGAACACCAATTCCTCTGCATGCAGCACAAAATGGCCATAAGGTCACAGAATGATTCTCCTCACCTACGAACGAGCTACGCTAATGCTAGCTGCCAGTATTTATTAGTCTATAGACCAATGGCCAGACCAGAAGTCAGGATTAGTTGACTCCACAAGGATTCCCAGTGGATGCATGATGTATTTGCACAATGCATTCTGGGTGTTGGAGTGAGAGAACCTGGATGAAGAGTCCCAGGTAAGGCTTTAGCTGAGTTCCTCTAAACATGGTCCTAAAGGAGCACTGTTAAATTCCCTACACACTTGAGGTTACTTTTTGGGTATGTTGTTTAAGGGACTGCAGATGACAAATACCTGCATTCGCAATCGAACATGCATCCTACACCCCGTGCAGTTTAGAGCTCCCTTCCGATGAAACGTTTTTACTCTACATGTGTAAACGCCCGGTGCAGATTGGAAGGTACCTTTAAGGCCTTCCGTGTTGAGGAAAGACACAATGGATGGTTACGTTTACTGAGTTTGTCTCACCTTGAGGAAAGGGACCAGATAAGGCTGGGGTGATGACTTCAGCTCAGACTGTAGCCGGTTGGTGAATTCCTCTGGCTCGATTTTGGCATCCTGCGGGAAAAAAAAGAGGAAAAAAAAACACGTTATAAATGTGATTTGTTTCTTTAGCACATAAAAACTGTATTGGAAAGAAAGTAATCTCTTTTATTACTAATGTCTGAAAGATGCGTTATAACTAAATTGTTATTATTATTATTGTATTATTATTATTATAGAGCAGCTAAAAAACAAATATTTGGCAACATACATCATCACAATATTTTTCTCGATAATAATATATATGATCATAATATCATATCCCAGCCCTCACATAAACAAAGCAGGAAACCAGCATGTAATCAGACCCTTTTCTACCTTTACCTGAATCAGCATACTGGAGGAAAGCACACATGGGGAAAGTCACAGCACATTTCAGCACATTTTAGATTTTAAGATTTTTTTAAGTATTTTTTAATTACTGAACACAGTAAACAAACAGATACTGGGCACTAACATTTACAGCTGTGTGTGTGTTGACTGGAGAGGACGTGTTGAAAAAAAGAAATGTGTATCTAATCAGGGATGTTGGAAGTTTTGCGCTTGTCTGTTGTACTGCCTGAACTAAATGACACGGTGAACTTATCCAGGAGGCTGCACAGCAAAACATCTAGATATTAATATCCATTGATGATCAGTGCACCGACGTATTCGTCCTGGGATGACACAGACACATCATTCCTCACAGAACAAAATCAGAGAAACTTTTTTGTTGTTGTTGATTTTGTTGTTTTAGTTTTGGCCAAAAATGGTGTGTTAAAAATTCATGAAAAATGCAGAAAAATTACTGCTCCAAAATCACCTGGAATCAACAACTTTCATTCTGAGTTATGAAGATGTTTTGCCTCCAACTATAAAGCTATCATGCTGGAGATACGAGTTTTTGCTGGGACAGAGACGGTCCACTGTATATACTGTTAATATAGTACTATAGTATCCTGATAATAACGTATCCTGATATCGCACCCTGATAATATCGTACCCTGATAATATCGCACTGTGATATCGTATCCTGATAATATCGCACCCTGACAATACCGCATCCTGATAAATTCGCATCCTGATAATATCGTACACTGATAATATCGTACCCTGATAATATCACACCCTGATAATATCACACCCTGATAATATCACACCCTGATAATATCGTACACTGATAATATCACACCCTGTTAATATCACACCCTGATATCGTACCCAGATAATATTGCACCCAGATAATATCGTACACTGATAATACCATATCCTGATAATATCGTACACTGATAATACCATATCCTGATAATATCGTACACTGATAATACCATATCCTGATAATATCGTACACTGATAATATCACACCCTGATAATATCGTACACTGATAATATCGTACACTGATAATACTATGCTGTGGGGTCTCTGATGATTTCCACTCCTAATATAAACGTGTGCAGGCATTAGGCTCTGTTTCTCACTCCAGGAGAACATTAAAACATGCATTATCATTATTAACTGACGCATCAGAGGGTTTTATATTCATTCACTCATATGTACTGAGTAATAAAGTTTATTGGGTCTGACAAGTTTAAAAAGTCGGGGGAAGCTGAAGTGCTTAAAATGATGAGCTGCTACTGGGTCACATCACTCCGAACATTCCCTGAATTCCCGTCTTCAGGTGGTCTGGACTCACCAGCAGGTCCTGCACCAGTGCCTTCACGTTCCGGGATGTCTCCGGGGAGGGGGAATTATGCGATGCCAGCTTGATTAGCGTTGCCAAAAAGTTCTTGCACTTTTTCACGTTCTCCTGCATTTCCTGAGGAAGAAGAAAAAGAGCCATGAGGCGGAGACAAGGCGAG
>JAMWET010004590.1:380000-447500 GCA_024036415.1 Prochilodus magdalenae | reverse complement strand
AGAGCACTGTTTTTAAAAACATCCTCGGCCACATGAAAACACTATGTGCGGTCAGACACACTCCAGAGGAGGCAAACCAGCAGGCACTGATATCACCCTAACCCTAAAGCCGTGCTGGCCACTCAGGAGCCTGGCTGCATCCTAAACCACACACTTATATACCTTACCTGCTACACTGGTTACTGCACTTGTAACGGTGCTGCACTACTGTACACACTGTTTAGTGCTGTAGTGTGCGGTTTGGGACGCAGCCCCCGTGTGGTAGGAGAGCTGGATATAGCAGTAACC
Source organism: Prochilodus magdalenae (assembly GCA_024036415.1). Taxonomy (NCBI): domain Eukaryota; kingdom Metazoa; phylum Chordata; class Actinopteri; order Characiformes; family Prochilodontidae; genus Prochilodus; species Prochilodus magdalenae. Next base: position 447,212 of record JAMWET010004590.1, on the reverse strand, counting down.
CCCATAGTGCACTCTGAATCCAATCACACAGTTTCGCTATTCCCATTAGGACTAATAACTGGTGAGTGTAGTAAGTGTTAGTAATCAATAAGGCCAATTATTTCTTCATTGGTTTTATTACAGGGGGTGGCGCAGCTCCACCTTTCTTCCTCCATCTGGCCCCAGACTGAAAAGTTTTGGACACCCCTGCTTTAGAACAGTCAGGCAGCCGGAGGACGGATGCTCAATCACGTTTACAAGTCAGACCAGAGAAAGAGAGGAACGTGGTCAGCCAGAGACACAGCAAACAACTTTTCGAGATGCTGACCAGGACAGAGTAACCAGCTGTCAGCCAAGGACGGTCATGCAGCTGCAGCTATGGACAGTGATACTGAAGCTCATCCGCTCCTGACCCTTCAAACACAGCTATTAAGGAAAAGCAAGCCGAACTAGACCTGGATGAGCCTTACCCACACCGTTCTTTGCACTGGGGGAGACTGTGGGGTCTTTTAAATATAAATATATAATATAATTCATATAAATAAATATTAATATAAATCCATATGACCTTTCATCTGACCTTCTAAATCACCCCAGCTTGTTCTGGGTTGAATACAAGCTTCACAATGCATAAGTAGAAAGCCTGCTCTACAGGAGGTTCAGCGTCCTGATTACTCTGTGGTGCTATGCTGCCACCTTGTGGCCTCAGTAAGAGTATCAGCATGGATACACTCTGTCCAGAACTGGGCGTTTGGCTCTATATGGGGCCTTTATGCAGCTCCAAGAGGAAAACACAACAGACAGCAAACAGCTTTTCCAGCAAAAACCAAGCTGAAGTCCACTCATTGTTCTCTCTCTCTCTCTCTCTACCTCTCCCTCTCCCTCTCCCTCTCTTTCTCTCTCTTTGTTGAGTACTAGGAGCGATGTTTCTCGTGAGCGATCACATGGGAGCCACCAGAGCTACTACAGTCCCCAGAGCATCATCTCCAATGTGGGTCTCCTGTCCTCTCTTTCTCCTGCTCGTCAGTCGGCATGACTACACTGACCACAATAGAGCCGCCAGCGTCTGGCTCTGATCATGAACTCCATCTCTCACTATGGGTTCTACCTTTGGGCACTACTTTTCAATTACTGCCTCCTGGATCAATCAGAGTGCATCTCGTAGATGTTCCAAGCTTCTTTTCCTCTTAGCTCTGCCTTTCTTCAGCCGGGATCGTCCTGAGGAGGATGGGTTCCGGCCCTGGGTCTGGGTCCTCTCTAGGTTTCTTTCTTAAGCTAAGGGAGTCTACATTGCCGTCTTGCTGACGGAGACATGGACCCAGATTTCCCTTCCCAATGTCTATACATGGACGTGTTTTTCTTTTCCTTTATATAAAATGTTTTTCTGTAAATAGATTCACTGATTGACTGATGGATTGATTGACTAGTAAGGACAGCAGAGGTTGGGCGATACGGCAAAATGATATCACAATACTTTGGGAAGTTGTTAACGCGATATGTCTTTATTTGTGAACTAGAACCGACAAAGTAGTGCTACACTGAAAACTGTCACTATGAGTCCAACAACTTACATTCAATATGTCACACATGGTGCTGCTTCAACTCCAGTTAAACGGCACACAGGAAGCTAATTTACTGACCACCCTGGACATGCACTCTCAGTTCCAAGGAATCAAAGCAAAGTCTTCAAAAGGGTCGGTCTAAACATTCTGACTGGCTTTCTCTGAGCCACTGTGTTGTGTGCAGGTGGAGTGAGTACATGTGGTTTGGTGGCTGTAGGTTAAAGGAAACCAATAGGGTTTAAATGGGGGAGAACATGAATGGAATGGAATTCGGAATTTAACAAAAACCGTACATCGGATCAAAAAGCTGCCAGACGGAGAAGCGTGATTGGTCACTCCAGAGAACACGTCTCCACTGCTCTAGAGTCCAGGGGCGGAGCTTTACACCACTGTGTTCCACGCTCTGCACTGTGCTTGGTGATGTGAGGCTGGGATGCAGCTGCTCGCCATGGAAACCCATTCCATGAAGCTCCACACACTGTTCCTGAGCTGATCTGAAGGACACATGAAGTTTGGAGATCTGTAGTGATGGACTCTGTAGGAAGTTGGTGACCTCTGTGACCTATGACCCTCAGCATCCGCTGACCCCACTCCGTCATTGTACGTGGTCTATCACTTCGTGGCTGAGCTGCTGTCGTTCACAATCACTCCCACTGTGTTCTAATCCCACTGACAGTGGACTGTGGAATATTTAGTAGGAGGGAATTTCACCACTGGACTTGTTACACAGGTGGCATCCTATCACGGTACCACGCTGGAGTTCACTGAGCTCCTGAGAGCGACCCATTCTCTCACTAATGTCTGTAGGAGCAGTCTGCATGCCTAGGTGCTCGGTTTTATACACCTGTAGCCATGGAAGTGATGGGAACACCTGATGTGAGTGACTTGGATGGGTGAGTGACTAATAATAATATAATATAATATAATATAATATAATATAATATAATATAATATAATATAATATAATATAATATAATATAAAAACAGCTGATATTAATCAAATTAATAAATTTTTTACCTATTTAAAATCAGTATTGGCTACAGAATCCTGATACTGGTGGGCCCTCCTAATTGAATTCCACACCTGGCTGTAGTAATAAGGTGAAACCATCTCTTCATACGTCCCTGTATTAATCAGTAATGCAGACAAAGTGCCGTCAAAGAAAGGCCATTTCTCCTCACGGGTAGGAAGACGCTCTCCGTTAATCAGACGCGACGGACGGCGCGTGTACTTAGTAACTGTAGGAGCGAATACAGTGACTAATTACCTTCTAACAGGTAAAAGGTGATAAGCAAAACTTCAATGCAATATTAAACAGCTCATTAAAACCAGAGTAGACGGGACAGGGCGGCAATTACAGCGGGCAGAGAAATGAGGGCGGCGGCGTGTTCCATCAAACCTGGCTGAAACAAATACAGCAAGCCTTAAAATCTAAAGAGCCCCTGCCACAGGTGCTGCAACAACAAAAGGAGGTTCTAGACTGTTCTAAAAAATATATGTACAAATAAAAGTGATATTGTTTGGAGCAACAGAGCAGTTATAGCTGTATTAAATGTGACAGGGGAAAACTACAACCTGACTTCACTACAATTTAGTTACTTTACAAATCTATTAATCAAAACATGATTTAATTTCCAAATAATAATTCAAGTATAATGAAAATGTGTAGTGCTGCACTGATACCGCTCAAACTTGGCATATCTGTGGATACCCAATGCAGGGGTAGTCGTGGGCTGGAGGTTAGGGAACCAGCCTTGTCACCGGTTGTAGTCGGTTCGATTTTGAACCGACAGTAACCACAAGGCACCTAACCCCCAGCTGGTCCCTGGGCACCTTGGATAGGGCTGCCCAACGGTCCAGGCAAGTGTGCTTGCTGCCCACTAGTGTGCGTGTATGTAGGTGTTTCACTTAACGGATGTGGAAGACAAATTCCTCTGTGTGTAAACAAAATGAAAAACTAAATATGGATCTGATACCATTTTTTAAATAAATAAACCGTATCCTTCACCATGTTGGAGCGACGTACGCCACCAGGACTGACATCAACACTACTTCACAAAGCTTACAGCTGGCTCCCTCCATGGCGTTGTTCCTGTTCATAAGTCAAGTGTACTGTAATGTAAATGTAAATGTAAATGTAAGGTCTCAGGTTCCTGCAGATCCAACTCCGGCCACTCGGGGGAGACAAAGGGCAAACAATGAGCAATCAAGCGGCAAACGCTAACACCTGCAGCTCACGCTACTTAAGCCTAAGAGTGGCGGCACTTGGTTGCTCAGTCTTGAGTTGCCACGTGCACATGGCTCTTGTGACTAGCTGGTAGAAGGTTTGAGCCTCTCAAGACTGTTTGCTTCCTCCCCACTCACACTGCTGAAACACAGGGGGGAAATATATATACATAACGATTTGGGCGTTAGGAGGGTTTCATTGTGAGGCTCCTTTTCATTTGAGGAAATCGTTTTGTTTGGCTCCGTTGAGCATGCCAGTTTTCCGTTCTGGCAGCCTTTGCGTGTTCCCTGTTCGGAAGTTCTTTCTCGGCACATTGAGAGTCCAATCTGCTGGGGAGCTGGTAGCTCACCTCAGAGCCGCTGGTCTGTGGAGCGACCACAACTGTTCATGTTGAGGTGCGACAGTTCATCTGCAGGCACCCCGCAAACATGCTATTGACGGCATAGCACACGTAGCATAACAGATTAGAGTGGGGATCGGCTCCATGGAGCTGGTTGGCTGATATCCAATCCTAATATCGGATCGGTGAATCCCTAAAAATTTGGACAATAAAATTCTAAATCGACAACATTTCCAAAATACTTGGATGGGGAAAACAGAAAGACCTTTAAGCAGCAGGACACGAAGAGGACAGAGTTCTCACGAACACCATCACAGCTGTGATATCTGATGAGCCATAGACGTGTCAGTCAAATGTTTAGACACGCCCATTTAAATGGATGGTGTTGGTGATCTTAAAGACCCTACAGTCGTGCACTGAACAGCTCCAACTGATGAGAGTCTGAACCAGTCCATATCCTGATCCACCACATCTACTCCTGATGTACACAGTATGATCCTCCTCCATATCTCCACCTCTAATATATATTTAGTGGTGTAAAAACTTTGATCTCTTTTTCTGCACGGTGTAAAAGCTCTAGCTCTCCTTTCAGGTTAGTGAATATTCATGATGGGCCGACCAATAGAATCGCTCCAAACCTGCTTAGTAATAAACCTTGTTCTATCAGCTCCACTGCAGGGTAAGAAAGCTGGTCCCTCCTCCTGTACAGCTCCACTCTGGAGGGTTTTAAGGTGGACTGGATAATTTCATGAGGGCTAGTTTATAGTTTGGTGTCTTCACTTTTATTCTACAGTAAAGCTTTAAGATAAACCCGAAGGAGAATATTTTATGTGTAGCCGGGATCTCTCTGAGTGAGTACATGAATTTGGTGGCTGTAGGTTAATGGAAACCAATAGAGTTTGAACGGGTGTGAAAAATTAATGGGATTCTATGGGAGGAATGAGTGATGAAAACAAGATAAACAGACGAGTGCAGATCAGAATATTGAATTCGCGTTTGGGCGTCTGCCCTGAGATAGTGTATGTGAAGTGGTGTCTGTGAGTCGGGCAGAAGTAGTGTTGGTGGCTGTGTACTTTTCCACCCCATTCATTCTTTTTGTGGAACCATCAATCTCTGGACCAGAGCAAATATTCCGGAGTTGGAATGGTGTCAGCGGACATAGAAATCTGTACCAAGAAGAAGAAGCAGAATATACCATAGCTAGAACAACTGGTTGCATGACTGGCGCCTTGGCATCATCACAGACTACCATAGCACTCTGGGAGGAAAGCAGCTAGCCAGCCTGGAGATTCGGATTTCTCATCACCACAACAAAGAACCTTGGTAACTCCACATCCATTCCTGCCACTCAGGCCTGCAACACATTTAGGGAAAGCAGTGAGGTGAAACAATTAAATAATGATGTGATGTGAAGGGGCCGAGGATCGCCACTGTACCAACAAACAAGGCTCTCTTCTGTTCCTCAAACTGTACAGTAGCGACGTTATGGCATTCCCAGTCTCGCTCTGGTTTGGTCCAGACTAGGGCTGTGAAGCTCCCTGGCATGCAGCTAGATGGCACTGTAATACAAACTTAGTGATGGACAATATGATCAGCGCTGGATCTGTAGTGGAGGATCAATGACCTAAAACCACACGACTGCATGAATTCATCATTAGCACAGGATTCAGTGTCTGCACGTTAATGGTGCGCTGATTAGCCTGTTCCTCACAAGCGGACCTGCCTGATGCTCTGCAGATAACAGAACACATTTAACAGTCAGTGTTCGGGACTCAAGTCCAGGCCTAAAACCTACCTGCTCAGTCCAGGCTTTGGCAATTTGTTTTCTTTGCTACCTGCTAACATCATATGGCGCTGGCAGTCTTTTGCTCAGATCTAAATTGGCTAATGGGCCAAACTCTGTGCTCTGCTGCGGAGCTACTGCCCGAACTCTTTGGTCTGCTGTGGAGCTACTGCCCAAACTCTTTGGTCTGCTGTGGAGCTACTGCCCAAACTCTGTGCTCTGCTGTGGAGCTACTGCCCAAACTCTTTGGTCTGCTGTGGAGCTACTGCCCAAACTCTGTGGTCTGCTGTGGAGCTACTGCCCAAACTCTGTGCTCTGCTGTGGAGCTACTGCCCAAACTCTGGGGTCAGCTGTGGAGCTACTGCCCAAACTCTGTGCTCTGCTGTGGAGCTACTGCCCAAACTCTTTGGTCTGCTGTGGAGCTACTGCCCAAACTCTGTGGTCTGCTGTGGAGCTACTGCCTGAACTCTGTGGTCTGCTGTGGAGCTACTGTCCAAACTCTGTGGTCTAATGCGGAGCTACTGTCCAAACTCTGTGGTCTAATGCGGAGCTACTGTCCAAACTCTGTGGTCTAATGCGGAGCTACTGTCCAAACTCTGTGGTCTAATGTGGAGCTACTGCCCGAACTCTATGGTCTAATGTGGAGCTACTGCCCAAACTCTGTGGTCTAATGTGGAGCTACTGCCTGAACTCTGTGGTCTAATGTGGAGCTACTGCTCGAACTCTGGGGTCTAATGTGGAGCTACTGCTCGAACTCTGGGGTCTAATGTGGAGCTACTGCTCGAACTCTATGGTCTAATGTGGAGCTACTGTCCAAACTCTGTGGTCTAATGTGGAGCTACTGCCTGAACTCTGTGGTCTAATGTGGAGCTACTGCCCGAACTCTGTGGTCTAATGTGGAGCTACTGCCCGAACTCTGTGGTCTGCTGTGGAGCTACTGTCCAAACTCTGTGGTCTAATGTGGAGCTACTGCCCGAACTCTGTGGTCTGCTGTGGAGCTACTGCCCAAACTCTGTGGTCTAATGTGGAGCTACTGCCCGAACTCTGTGGTCTGCTGTGGAGCTACTGCCCGAACTCTGTGGTCTGCTGTGGAGCTACTGCCCAAACTCTGTGGTCTAATGTGGAGCTACTGCACAAACTCTGTGGTCTAATGTGGAGCTACTGTCCAAACTCTGTGGTCTAATGTGGAGCTACTGCCCGAACTCTGTGGTCTAATGCGGAGCTACTGTCCAAACTCTGTGGTCTAATGTGGAGCTACTGTCCAAACTCTGTGGTCTAATGTGGAGCTACTGCCCGAACTCTGTGGTCTGCTGTGCAACTGCTGTGCGCTCTGATGCCGCTGCTTCACCTGCCTCGGCTGGGTGCCACTGCCTGCATTGCTGACCCGTTTGCCTACCATGAAGCTTCTCCTTGTCCTGTGCTGTGAGGAGGCTTCACCTGCATCCCACACACCCACCCGACCAACCTGCTATTTAATCACAGACTAATCAGACATTTCTTCCTCTGCCTCAAAAACCCTCAACACTTCTCCCTAAACCCTCAACACTTCTCCCTAAACCCTCAACACTTCTCCCTAAACCCTCAACACAACACTCCTCCTAAAGCACTCGACATTCATCCTAAAGCACTCAACACTCCTCCTAAAACACTCAACACTCCTCCTAAAGCACTCAACACTCCTACGAAAACACTCAACACTCCTCCTAAAGCACTCAACACTCCTCAACACTCCTCCTAAAGCACTCAACACTCCTCCTAAAGCACTCAACACTCCTATGAAAACACTCAACACTCCTCCTAAAGCACTCAACACTCCTCTTAAAGCACCTTACACTCCTCCTAAAGCACTCAATACTCCTCCTAAAGCACTCAATACTCCTCCTAAAGCACTCAATACTCCTCCTAAAGCACTCAACACTTCTCCTAAAGCACTCAACACTTCTCCTAAAGAACTCAACACTTCTCCTAAAGAACTCAACATTCCTCCTAAAGCACTCAACACTCCTCCTAAAGCACTCAACACTCCTCCTAAAGCACTCAACACTCCTCCTAAAGCACTCAACACTCCTACGAAAACACTCAACACTCCTACGAAAACACTCAACACTCCTACGAAAACACTCAACACTCCTCCTAAAGCACTCAACACTCCTCCTAAAGCACTCAACACTCCTCCTAAAGAACTCAACATTCCTCCTAAAGCACTCAACACTCCTCCTAAAGCACTCAACACTCCTACGGAAACACTCAACACTCCTACGAAAACACTCAACATTCCTCCTAAAGCACTCAACACTCCTCCTAAAGCACTCAACACTCCTCCTAAAGCACTCAATATTCCTCCTAAAGCACTCAACACTCCTCCCAAAGCACTCAACACTCCTCCCAAAGCACTCAACACTCCTCCTAAAGCACTCAACACTCCTCCTAAAGCACTCAACACTCCTCCTAAACACTCAACACTCCTCCTAAAGCACTCAACACTCCTCCCAAAGCACTCAACACTCCTCCCAAAGCACTCAACATTCCTCCTAAAGCACTCAACACTCCTCCTAAAGCACTCAACACTCCTACGAAAAAACACAACACTCCTCCTAAAGCAGTCAACACTCATCCTACTCTTTCTAATAGACTATTATCATGGTCTTACATCTAACAGTTACTAACAGATATCCTGTTTAATTGTGCTTTTGAATGTCCTGATCCTTTCTGTGTTTGTTCTATCCGGGGTCGACCTGAAGAGGATGGGTTCCCCTTTTGAGTCTTGGTCCTTCTCGAGGGTTCTTCCTTTAGCTAAGGGAGTTTTTCCTCGTCACTGTCACCTCTGGGTTGCTTACTGGGGGCTTGGACCTGGGTTTTCTGTAAAGCTGCTTTGAGACCTGTTTTGAGAGCTGTTGTAAAAAGAGCTATATAAATAAATTTGACTTGACTAAATATAAAACATTCTGTAATATTAATTATATATTATTATTGTGAGAATGTGTTATTTACTTATTATGTAAATATGTATTTGCATATGTATAATTAGCAATGTCAATCAAAAGTACAGCCAAACAACAGTAACTCTACAGACGTCTGAGTAGAAATCTGGACGGGATCAACATTTTTAATCCTGGTCCTGTTAGAATTTGTCCCGCTCCCACCAAAAACATCAAAATTCATGTGCCTCCACCTGCAACGTAGAAACGTTTGTCCCACTGCATGTAGTCCTGCATGAAGACTGATGTCAATTATTTTAGCCTACTGATATGTCTCCTTCTACTGTGTCCTGCCTCATCGTTGATGTCTTCACCTGGAACTAAGCTTCTAACCACAGGTCTACAGCTGTAGATCCAACCACACTTAACCAGAGTGTATGCGATGGTTCTGTGTAGACGTTCTGCCAGGAAGACTCCAACGCTACGTCACTCATTCATTCATTACTCGGGCCAATCGTAGTGCGCCACCCGTCTTTACAAGGCTTCAACCTACGCTCCAGTTTTACCGTTTCAGGTACCAGCGTTTCTACGTTATCCTCCTTCCACGCCCCCACCTCCAATTTGGGCCCAGTCCTGTTGCCCAGGGAGCAGGCTCCGCGCCTGCCGTCCATATCTGGCAGGATCTGCGAGATTCCAAATGCTTCAAGACCTGAGCCAAAGACTCCTTAGCTGTTTGAAAATTGTCATCCGTCAGACTGTACACCTTATTGAAGATTAAAGATCGTTTTCCATCACTTTCGATTTTGTGTCTTTCTGGCAGAACTCCGGTTTTGGGAAACACCTGTGCCGCTTAACGATGGTTCAGACAGTGTGTGTTGCCTGCATAGTTCCAACCATGGTTTTTGGGAAACACTTGCATGGCAGCTGTATCGTTCCAACTATGTAGCTACAATAGCAACTGTGGTTTTTGGAAACGCCCCCCTGGGCGGCACCTGTTTTTGCTGTTTCTAATGACCATTTTATGCGTTATAATCTATGTGTTAACGGTTATTATGACGGCACAATTGGCAACTCTTTTCGTGCAAATGCTGTTGGTAGCCTGGCAGATGACTATGCTTTCAGCTACACATCACAATATGACCCCCACGAGCTCATGCAGCAAAACTTCTCATCCAATCACTGAGAAGGTTCAAGATCAAACTACTACAGCCCCCTTTGTTCTGTAAAGCATGCAGAACATTACCGCTCCCGCGGTGAACAAGCTCGTAAAATTACAAGTTTTCCATGTAGCGGGTTCAGCGGTGAGTCACTGCGGCTAAGAGCAGCTTCTAAAATAAGGAAGGAAATCTCCAGCCCTGTGGGGCTGTGGCACGGCACCAATTACTGCCTCATCTGCCCTGACACAATCATCTGCTCAGCAGGGGCTTGCTAATTAGCTGATAATCAAGTGAATCGAGCAAGTCGCACACAACTTCCACTCTGATAGCGCTAGTTTTGGGGTCTGGGGATGACTCTGCTGGACAAATGGGTCAAATTCCTGGCATAGCCTACTTCTGTCGATCTCGACCACAAGCATGTGGAGCCACTGTGGGCTGAGTGACACCAATGCTGTGTTCACTCATTAACGCAAACACCATTCACTATAGAGCATTTGAAACACAGTGAACTGACTAGGGGACGACCGAAAGACTCGTGATGGACATTTGTGTGACGCGTTCATATTAACCATGACTGCGTAAGTTAGCCTGTTACTGATGCAGGATGTTTACACACCTATACATTTCCTGAAGAAAAAGAGCAGCGTGACTGCGCAGCTTAAACTTGATGACTAAATATGAATGGGAGTCTAGGGGGGAACGAGGGATGAATAAGCGACACATAGAGGAGTGCGAGTCAGAATGACTGTGGATTAGAGTTTGGGGTGGCTGTAAATTAAAGACAACAACTGGAAATGAATAGTGGTAAAAATGAATGGGAGTCTATGGGAGGAACGGGGGATGGTAAAAAGAGACCAATAGACGAGTGTGAGTCAGACCAACATTGAATTAGTAGTGCTTGGTGGTCTGCTCCGAGTTAGCGATGTGAAACGGTGTTGGTCAGTCAAGCAGAAGTACAGCTGATGGGCGTGAATAAAGTTGTTAAACTTGAAGACTAAATATGAATGGGAGTCTATGGGAGGAACGAGGGACCAATAAATGACACATAGAGGAGTGCATGTCAGGATGACTTTGTATTAGTGTATGCGACACAAGCAGAAGTACAATCACGCCCATGAAAGAAGTTTGTCCAAACAACGTAAAACAGGACCAAAATGGAGTATTACAAGCACACTGTCCCGGATCGGACCCAACATTCCGGAGCTGGAATGGTGTCAACTTCTCTAAAAATGCAGAACTAGTCATTTTGCCGGTAGCGAGACATCTACTGTGGCCGGGAAGTGCAAAACAAATCGACATTTCAGAAAACAAAATTAAAAATGTAAAAAAAATAAATAAAATAAAAATAATAATAATAATAATAATAAAAAATAATTTAAAAAAAAAAAAAATTATAAAAATAAAATTACAAAAATAAAAACAAATTTACCAGCACTGAAACACTTTTACAAACTGGGGATTCTGAGGGAAAGGGCGGGTGTAACACACAGGAAGTGCTTGTTGATGTAGAGTGGGTGGAGATGAACAAGCGATGTCTAAACCATTTAGAGCTGGACATGTTAATGAAGGTAAGGGGGCTGTAATGCTAGCTATAGTGGAGAACAGCTAGCTAGCTTAAAATGTCTGAGAGCTTTTACAGCCCACGTGGTTTAGAGGGGGTCTCATTCTTCCGCCTGCTCTTTAAAAACTCTAAAGACCCACAACAGGAAAAACAGAAGCGTGCCATCTGGATAAAACACACGCCACAAATAATGCTTTACCACCGCCACCATCCCTAACTCCACCCACTCTATCACCGCCAAACAGTCTGAATGACAGGGGGCTGCAACAAGCACTTCCTGTATGTTAGACCCGCCCTTTCCGTCCCCAGAATTCCCAGTTGGTAAAAGTTTTTCACGTCTTGTAAATATGTTTTTACTTCTGTAATTTTCTTTTCATTTTTTTTATTTGTAAATTTGTTTTTATTTTCGTAAATTTGTTTTGCACTTCTCTGCCACCGTAGACGTTGGAAATTCTAACGTACATTGTCCTTTCACTACATGTTGTGATGCTTTCTGGATGAACTTTAGTCAAATAACTAAATAGCTCACCGGACAACAATGACTCCCCTGTGGCCGAAACGTACCTACTAGCTATGCCTTCCCTGGCATTTTCCTGGTTGTTCCAGGTAGTTCCCACAGATTTCCAAGAGGACTCAAATCTGGGGATTTAGTGTGTCAGTCCAGATGTGTGAAAGCTCCTGATCCTGATGTTCATCATGCCAATCAGTCACATCTGCAGCCCCGTGAGTGCCAGAACGGTCATCTTGGAATACAGGGATGGGAGCACCATGTTTCTCTGTAAGCTGATGAGCTATAGGGGAAACCTGGTTATTCCAGCAGCTCAGTGTAGCAGCACCTCAACCAAAGAACCCATTCCCACAAAGCTAAATGTCACGCCTTCGGGTTTCCCTGGCTCCTCCGCTCTCCCGAACTCAACCTCCCAGAGAGCATCACTCGATGGCGCCACACCCACATTACTCCAGTCTCCCAATCATTCCCACGGTAGGTCTCAGGAGTACTAACACCTGTCCTTATTCACCGTTCTGCATATAAGCCCGCCCCCAACACACACACACAGAGCGCAGTTTTGCCAAACCTGTTCGCAATTCTGAGCGTTTTCTCAGCTCTGGTTCTGATCCCTTTCATTCCTTGACTGCCGATCTCTTGCTTGTCCCTGTTGGCTTGACGTTCCGATCCACTCTCTGGCTTTCGACCTCCTTCCGCTCTTCTGACCACTCTCCCTGTTTTCCCTCTCTACTCGGGTCGCCTCGCTGACTGCGTACCCAGGTCCTGACCTTAACCTGCCCCTCGACTCTGATCTCGCTCTCTCCCCTCATGTCTGTTCGTGTTTTGGTGCTGTGTTCAACTGCCCGACTGTTTACTAAAGCTCATCGTCCCAGTTCTTTGTTTCTGACACTAAAACACTCCCAGAACATCACGGGGGGGACATGTTTATTGTCCGGGGAGCTTATGAATGGATTTCAATTATTAATATATTAAACAGAAATAAACATCCATATTAAAAACCAGGAAATTAAAACATGACATGGAATTAGCTAATAGAACACCCTGTTTTGTTGGTTCACGACTCGGCTGTGCAACTGCACATTCATCTTTGATGGTACTACATCACGATACCACCAGAGTGCACTTTACTAGTGTACAGTCAATTTTACTACAGCTACATTTATATAATGGCTTTACTGTGGAAATAATTTATTTACATACACCTGTATATGTACATGATGAAATATGGAATCCATGCTGGAAGGTGTGTCGCATCTGAGTACAGGTGTGTGGGCCTACCTGTGGGGTGGTGACTCTGAACGTGGCTCCGGTGGTTGGGGTTGCAGGCCGTGGCGACAGGTTACTCTGGGCCTGAACTTGAACTTGTACTTGAGCCTGAGCCTGTGCCTGAGCCTGGGCTTGAGCTTGAGCTTGAGCTTGAGCTTGAGCCTGAGCCTGAGCCAGTGCCTGCTGAGGAACCATTACCAGCTGCCCGAGCTCAGTCCGCACCAAGACCATCCCTGAGAGATAAACAGATGTGGTTAGAAAATACACAAGACTAATGAGCTCTGACACACACATGCACACGTGGGTTAACCCAATACTGTTTTAGGTGGGCACAAGTCACCACGACACTGGGGGACAGATTTCCTTATCGCCATTCACCAAGCTGAGACCTCCCCCTGACTGTGATTGGTCCTAATGACTGCATCATTTGTTCTGAGGCCTCCCCCTGACTGTGATTGGTCCTAATGACTGCATCATTTGTTCTGAGGCCTCCCCCTGACTGTGATTGGTCCTAATGACTGCATCATTTGTTCTGAGGCCTCCCCCTGACTGTGATTGGTCCTAATGACTGCATCATTTGTTCTGAGACCTCCCCCTGACTGTGATTGGTCCTAATGACTGCATCATTTGTTCTGAGACCTCCCCCTGACTGTGATTGGTCCTAATGACTGCATCATTTGTTCTGAGGCCTCCCCCTGACTGTGATTGTTTACAATGCATTACGCTTACCCTGTTACTGTACACCAATACGCTACATACAGCACACTAAGGCATTACACTTACTAAGCTATTAGAAACAGGCATTAGAAACATCTTAGAGGCAGCAGAGAGGGTCTCGAGGTGGGTGTGGATCCGTTGGGGGGAACCCTGAGCAACACCACTTGGACACAAGCCAGGGACTGATCATCCCTGGCTGGATCGCCTGGATGAGGGTGTATGAAGATTAAAGACCCGAAACACCCCATGACCCTGGGTTCTGCACTGATGACGTGTCCAAGTAGCACCAGGTGGTGTGATCGAATTCTGAGTTACTGTACACCAACACGCTACTTACAGCACACTAACACACTACACTTACTGAGCTACTGTACACCAACACACTACTTACAGTACACTAACACATTACACTTACTGAGTTACCGTACACCAACACACTACTTACAGCACACTAACACATTACACTTACTGAGCTACTGTACACCAACACACTACTTACAGTACACTAACACATTACACTTACTGAGTTACATGACCACACTACTTACAGCACACCAAACACATTACACTACTTACAGCACACGTAACTTACACATTACACTTTACTGAGCTACTGTACACCCAACACACTACTTACACAGCACACTAACACATTACTCTTTCTGAGTTACTGTACACCAACACACTACTTACAGCACACTAACACATTACACTTATTGAGTTACTGTACACCAACACACTACTTACAGTACACTAACGCATTACACTTACTGAGTTACTGTACACCAACACACTACTTACAGCACACTAACACACTACACTTACTGAGCTACTGTACACCAACACACTACTTACAGTACATTAACACATTACACTTACTGAGTTACTGTACACCAACACACTACTTACAGCACACTAACACATTACACTTACTGAGCTACTGTACACCAACACACTACTTACAGCACACTAACGCATTACACTTACTGAGTTACTGTACACCAACACACTACTTACAGCACACTAACGCATTACACTTACTGAGTTACTGTACACCAAACCACGTAACTTACCTCGTACAGCACACTAACGCATTACACTTACTGAGTTACTGTACACCAACACACTACTTACAGTACCACTAACGCATTACACTTACTGAGTTACTGTACACCAACACACTACTTACAGTACACTAAACGCATTACACTTACTGAGGTTACTGTACAACCAACACACTACTTACATGTACACTAACCGCAATTACACTTACTGAGTTACCTGTACACCCACCCACTACTTACAGTACACTAACACATTACACCTACTGAGTTACCGTACACCAACACACTACTTACAGCACACTAACACATTACACCTACTGAGTTACCGTACACCAACACACTACTTACAGCACACTAACACATTACACTTACTGAGTTACCGTACACCAACACACTACTTACAGCACACTAACACATTACACTTACTGAGTTACTGTACACCAACACACTACTTACAGCACACTAACACATTACACTTACTGAGTTACTGTACACCAACACACTACTTACAGCACACTAACACATTACACTTACTGAGTTACTGTACCAACCACACACCAACTACTTACAGCACACTAACACATTACACCTACTGAGTTACTGTACACCAACACACTACTTACAGCACACTAACACATTACACTTACTGAGTTACTGTACACCAACACACTACTTACAGTACACTAACACACTACACTTACTGAGTTACTGTACAACACTGCTCAGAAGGCTCACAGTGTGAGAGCATTTCTGTCCAAATTTTAAGAATTTTCACTCATGTGTCTCGTAGTAGGCGAGAAAATGGTCAATACAATGATGCTTAGCGTCCAGGGTGATCCCAAACAAGTGAAGCCATTAAGGTTAGCGTGTTAGAAGCTTTTGCTGAGGACTGTATCAAATACAGCATATCACCATCTCTCAGACGACAGTGCCGTCTTGGGAGCAGAGTTTCTTTTGTGAAGTGTCCTTGCCCAAATACAATGGAGACATTTACACACTCTGTAAACACTGCAGTCCAACACTTGCTGAAATAAACCAGACATCACTGTACATACAGTACTATACGGGTATAATAACTACTATGAAGAATTCAGTGATTTAGCTCTAAGAACAAGGAACTGAACCCCTTGAACTGCAGACTCTCTTGCATACAATTGGGCCAGATTTGGTGGATGCCTTCCGAGGAGAATTCCCTGTAGACTGGGATTTGTGCCACTGGTAGACCCGTATGGCCGTAAGCTTCCACACACCTGCAGATTGTGTTAGGGCTACACGGCCCTTGAAACTGAGATTTTTCATAGGCACACTCCAAACGAGTGTAAGAGTGTTAGGAGAAAATTCCCAGAATGCCCTGAGAACCATTGGCAAGATGGCTGCACAAGAGACCAAGAGAGATCCATAAATAACCCATACTTCATCTGTATTGTAAGATAACCATTGTAATAACATTATATGGACATTTTTCTTCATAACAATCTAGTAATACACTTATGTCTCAGTACCTAGCTAAATTCCCCGTTCCACCTTAAATGGTGCAGCCATTTAAGGTGGAACTGGGAAATTCGATCATGAAACTTGCGATTAAACTCTTAGTACTGAATCTAGATCATTAAAACTGTAACGGTGACGTGTCTGCTACATCACAGTCAGAACTGTTCATTGTGGAGGTGAATGGAACCAGACATCCACCTGGAATGGTTATGAATGCTCTGCCTGATACCTGACATGCTGCTCCATGGGACGTTTTGGCCTAAACCGTATTTTAAGGGAGGGATACATGAAGTGTGCTGTTAGGCAAAACAGTCCCCAATAAAAATCTGCTGTTTCAGATTTATGACTATATTATCATTATCATCATCATCATCAACATTCCATATAACACTTAGAAGATACGTGTAGGTTCACTGGTGGTTTAGATGGTCAATAACGTGTCTATATGTGTGTTGTAGACATGGAGAACCCTGGTTCCCATTAGCACCACTATAAAGTAATCAGAGTTGGCAAGGTGCTCTGCAAATGAAGCATTTCATTCTAAAAACTCAGAAGAACGTTGTTTATGCCTCAGTCACTGAATTATGGAGTAACTCTGAAAAATCGATGGAAGTCCCCTTTTAAGTGTGGAGATGTCTTAAGGAATTGTAAGACTCCAACAGCACTGAAAGACACTGAAACGTGTTGACTGTGTTTCTTCCCTCAAGCAGAAACTCTTCTATTGCCCAGCACTGGAACAAGAGCATCCAGCAGGCCCTTCCTCTCACAAGCTCTGTTCATCTTCCTAAACGTGCATTCCATAGATTCATATCTGGATACCTCCATTTAAACGTTATATACAGTATATTTCCAAAAGTATTCACTCACCCATTCAAATCAGTGAATTCAGGTGTTCCCATCACTTCCATGGCCTCAGGTGTATAAAACCAAGCACCTAGACATGCAGACTGCTCCTACAGACCTTAGTGAGAGAATGGGACGCTCTCAGGAGCTCAGTTAACTCCAGCATGGTACCGTGGTAGGATGCCACCTGTGCTCCAAGTCCAGTGGTGAAATTCCCTCCCTACTAAATATTCCACAGTCCACTGTCAGTGGGATTAGAACACAGTGGAAGTGATTGGGAATGATGGCATGAACTTGTAGGCAAGTCCAATGACAGAGCGGGGTCAATGGATGCTGAGGGTCATAGGTCACAGAGGTCACCAACTTTCTGCAGAGTCCATCACTACAGATCTCCAAACTTCATGTGTCCTTCAGATGAGCTCAGGAACAGTGTAGAGCTTCATGGAATGGGTTTCCATGGCCGAGCAGCTGCATCGAAGCCTTACATCACCAAGCGCAGTGCAGAATGTGGAATGCAGTGGTGTAAAGCTCCGCCCCTGGACTCTAGAGCAGTGTGGACATGTTCTCTGGAGTGACCAACCACGCTTCTCCGTCTGGCAATCTGATTGGCTGCACAACCCAATAGAACACCTTTGGGATGAATTAGAGCGGAGACTGTATGCCAGGCCTTCTTGTCCAACATCAGTGTCTGACCTCACAAATGCAGTTCTGGAGGAATGGTCAGAAATTCCCATGGACACATTCCTAAACCTTGTGGAAAGCTTTCCCAGAGGAGCTGAAGCTGTTATATCTGTAAAGGGTGGGCCGACACCATATTAAACCCTATGGATTAAGTGGAACCCAGGCCCTTCTTGCTGTGAGGCAACAGTGCTACCCACTGGATGCACCAAAACCATGCCAGGTAAAAACCGAAGTATATCTGATATTCTGCTGGGTGTTCTGAAGAAGGGGTACACTTACTGCTAGCTACGCGTTTGTGTACGTATGATGGCGGCCTTGTATATCCTGTGTCCATTCGGTCCGTCGCAATGCGCAGTCCACACAGACACTAGGGGGCAGTGTAGGCACCCAGCGGCATCAAAACGGATGCACGTTTCAAAGAAAGGCTGTGTGACCGTCGCTGCACAGTGACAGATACATTTTATAGGCTGGCAATAGATCAGTATTACTCTAGTAGACTGCTATGTCCATGCACAATGGAAAATGCTGAAGTGGTCTGCCCTCTACAGGAAGCCTCCAGTACCATGCATTGCACACAGGTAGGTATATGAACTGTTAACTTCACGACGCAGCCAGTTTGCATGACCAAACGGCAAGTATATCTCTACCTATAGTGGAGGAAAGGTGTACCACGTTATTTCCCAAAGCCCTTCACATCTTTATAAGACTTTTGCTTGTGAGTCTTTCGATTATCTCTTCAGCCAAATCTAAAGATTGAAACTGCACAGTTCAGTACTTTACTTTTCAAGTCCTATTCAGGATTAGTTTGAACAGAGGGGGTCCGAAAATGTAATTAGTGCCTAATTTGACTGGCCAATCCGTAGGGGATAAAGGGTCTCTGTAACTTTCCCAAATTACCCCAAACTGTCTGAATCCAAACATCATCGCACATCATCGCAGGACTACATGCACGCAGACCGCTACACAGACTGTCCCTAGGACCATGTCACCGTCACCAAGACTCGAATGGTGCCAGACTGTCATGGAGTGACTCAGAATGGCAGCGGGTCATCTTCAGTGACGAGTCCCGCTTTAGTCTTGGTGGAGACGCCCAACGAATCCGTGTGTGGAGGCACCGTGGTCAGCACCAACATGAACGGTTTGTTGACACACGTCCAGAAGGCCTGGTGTCCCTCCACCTCCACCTCTACCGCACCATCTGCAGGAACTGTGTGAGGATGTTCAAGCTGCATGGGATGGATTATCACAGGACACCACAAGGAACCTCTACAGCTCCATACCGAGACGTCTGGCGTGTTGGGTTAGCAAACACGGCGACCCGACGCCATACCGAGAGACAGACTTCTGTACGAGAAGCTCAATAAATACTGTCCATTTCGATCGATCAGTCCCGCACGAGTCTGTGTTTGTGCAAAGATGCCTGGATCCAGACAGTTTGGGGTAATTCTTCACCAGGTAGCAGAGGAAGACGGCGGATGGGAGGGCAATTTCTATACTTTAATCATTTACAGCCACATATTGTTTGCATTGAGAGATTGAGACTTTAATTTAATCCATCCTGTTAAATAAATTAACTAATGATATTGATATTTTCTGCCAGAATCGATTGCAGAAAGTAAACACCAGGATCTGAAGAATCGATGCTCAGATATCAAACCGCCCATCCCTGATGCAACAGGTGAGCCAGCGGGAGCATCAGGAGGATGAGAGAACCTCACAGGATCAGGACCAAGAAATACGGACCAGAGGAAAGAGTAGTAAACACTGCCTGACAGGAGCACAGCCCGGTAAGGTGTGGGGAAGAGGAGAGAGAGAAACTGGGGATGAAAAAGGACTTTTAGCAACTATTCCCCCACACAGAAGAGTGGATCTGGAGGGAAAGTCTGAGATTGACGGTAAACAGTTAGCGTTAGCTAGCTAGCTATGCTAATGTCCATCATAACTTTCGTTTTTAACTGAAACTTGCAAACTGACAAAAATATGTAAACACTGCGAATTTATTCGCTTAATTTCCTTTATTTGACTGAAAGTGTGCACATTTGTGGAAAACAGGCCATCAAACTGCACAAAATTTGACAAAACGTGACTGTTTACCTCAGAAGTGGTCCGTTTTAACGGTCAGCTGAGTGAGGCTAGAACGCTAGGCTAGCTGTGTGATGCTAACTGATGCCGCCGACTCCTGTTCTCTGTTAGCCGCGTTAGCTTAGCTCACCTGAACTTCCCCTTTAAGCGCTGACTGAGCGGGAAAGAAAATCTCTGAACTTTCTTACCGGGCGGGATGGTGAAACCGGGAGGCAGCTGAATCGTCGTCGCCTGTTGCTGCGGAGCTCTGACGATGAGCTGCGGGGCCACAATCCTCTGCGGCGCCGCCAGCGCGGCTCGAGGCTGCTGCGGCGGCGTAGCGGGGGGCGCGAGCCTCACCGTGGCCGCGGTGGTAGTGACCGCGGTGACGGTGGTGACGACGGTGGTCGCGGCCACGGGACCGGCGGAGCTGGTGACGACCGCGACGCTCGTGCTGACGGTCGCAGGGGTGCACGCGGCCGCGCTCGCGGGGACTGAGTTCTGGCTCGGAACGGCTGGAGCTGCTGCTGCTGCTGATGTTGTTGCTGCTGCTGATGCTGCAGCCGCGGCTGCTTTCGGACCGCTCGGTGTCGCCGCTTCGGCGCCAGCATCACCGGGGGAGTTTTTGTTGTGGTTCACCTGCGGCGGAGCGGGACCCAGCGCGCCCTGCTGCACGAGCGAGGACACCGTCGTGCCGTTGCGGTTCTGCGCGAGGCTGGCGACTATGTGGCTCGGGAGTCGGTGCAGCGCGATGGTGGGGGTCCCCCGGTCCAGCGCGATGGGGGACGTGGACGCGCCGGTGCCGGTCACTGTAAACGTTGTGGTGGCTGTGGTTGTCATGGTGGTCGTTGTCGTCGTTACCGTTGCCGCGCGGGTGGACGCCGCTGTCACGGACCCAGCTGGAGCAGCAGCGGGGCTACTGTTGTTGTTGTTGTTGCTGTCGCTCTTGGTCGGCGAGCTCTCTGTGGTAGTGGCGGCTCCACTGTCGCCGTTCACGCTCTGCGCTCCGGAGCGCCGCGTCCGCACGGCCGCGTGCTGCTGCTTTTTCCGTGTGTCGTAGTCCCGCGAGCTTGCACCTTTGTTACCGGGCCCGTTACCGCCACTGCTAAACGTAGAAGTTCCCGTTAGCGCGTCCCCATCGGATACGGACCCGGTCGGAGCGCTGCTGCTGCTGCTGCTGCTCGCGCCCGTTCCATGGGATCGTGGAACGCTCGCTCTCCCGTCCGGTCCGCCGCCGCTCTCTGAGCACGAGCTCTCCGCTTTAGTGCCGCTGTCCGAGTCCTGACTTGCCCCGGCTTTACGCTGCTGCTGTTGTTGTTGTTGTTGCTGCTGCTGCTGCTCGGATGTGTTGCCCGTTCGCGCAGGGAGCGCTCGCGCCAAGCGATGGTTCGCGCCGCCGCCGCCTCCGCGCGCCGTTACCGATGATGCCGTTGCGGACACCGATGACGCCGCCCCCGTCGCCGGGTCGCTCCGGCCGCCGAGCTGCGATTCCAGGGAGCCCACCAGGTCGCTGACGGCTTTCTCATCCACCTCCGAGAACAGCATGTCTTCCAGAGGGTCGGAGGCGCCCGCCATCTTTGATGGAGATCGCTGTGTGAGCCGAGCGGGAGCGGCCACTGCGCGTGCGTGTTACCAGGGCATTGTGGGAACGGCGAGTGACGCCAGAGCACCGAACATTTTCTCCGACGGCTTCTGTTTTTTCTCCCTCCGTGTCCCGGGCTGCGTCCGAAACCGCGCAGGGCTGGATTACCCACCCTGTGATAATGAATGGGCTGCTAATGAGCGCTGCGCTGGGAGCGGTTTAAGGTGGCAGTCGTTGATTCTGGACGCAGCCACAAAGTCCACACACGTGCAGTTATGGGCTTTCCTGCAGGGCTGAACGATTTGGGCTAAATATCTAAATTTAAACGATTTTTATTATTCTTATTCATCCAAGAAGACCCGCATATCTACGGTGCTGTAGCTCTACCACACAGAATACGAAATAAGTGTCTTATTAAGAAAAACTATTTTATAAAGATGCAAGAAAGTTTTAATATTACAAGAAAATATGGTGTACAAACAACTTAATATGTCATAATTATGATAGTTTAATTATTATGAACAGATACATTATGGAAACGTTTTTTAGGAAAATGCCATGAAACTATTTAATATGTCATAATTATGAGAATGTATAATTATTATGAGAATATATGTGATAACTAAGTATGTCATAATTAAGATAGTCTATTATTATTACCAACAGATATGTTATAAAAGCGACTTTTAGAATTATGAGAGTATCATGATTTTTAAAGCAATAAATATGTCATAATCATGAGAAAGTATTATTATGAGGAAATATGTTGTAAAAATTTGAAATATGTCATAATGAAAAGAAAGTATCTCATCTTTACAGAACAATGTGTTGTAAAAACCTTAAATAAATCATATTAATTATGAGAAAGTATCTTGTTATTATGAGATAATAAGTTGGAATGAAATGTTGTAATTTTTTTTGAAAGATATGGAGAAAATTTGTTGAAACTCTGCGAATGTATCTTGTTTTTATGAGATAATATGTTGTGAAAATTAGATATGTCATCATTTTGATAGTATTGCTATTATGAAATAATAAGTTGTGAAAATTAGATATGTTGTGAAAATGAGATAATATGTTGTAGTTATGATAAAGTATTGTTATTATGAGATAATAAGTTGTGAAAATGAGATATGTTGTAGTTATTATAAAGTATTGTTATTATGAGATAATAAGTTGTGATAATGAGATAATATGTTGTGAAAATGAGATAATAAGTTGTGAAAATGAGATAATAAGTTGTGAAAATGAGATAATATGTTGTGGTTATAAAAAATTATAGTTATTGAGAGATAATAAGTTGTGATAATGAGATAATAAGTTGTGAAAATGAGATAATACGTTGTGAAAATGAGATAATATGTTGTGAAAATGAGATATGTTGTAGTTATTATAAAGTATTGTTATTATGAGATAATAAGTTGTGATAATGAGATAATATGTTGTGAAAATGAGATAATAAGTTGTGAAAATGAGATAATATGTTGTGAAAATGAGATAATATGTTGTAGTTATGATAAAGTATTGTTATTATGAAATAATAAGTTGTGATAATAAGATAATATGTTGTGAAAATGAGATAATATGTTGTAGTTATTATAAAGTATTGTTATTATGAGATAATAAGTTGTGATAATGAGATAATATGTTGTGATAATGAGATAATATGTTGTGAAAATGAGATAATAAGTTGTGATAATGAGATAATATGTTGTGAAAATGAGATAATAAGTTGTGAAAATGAGATAATATGTTGTGAAAATGAGATAATATGTTGTAGTTATTATAAAGTATTGTTATGAGATAATAAGTTGTGATAATGAGATAATATGTTGTGAAAATGAGATAAGTTGTGATAATGAGATAATATGTTGTGAAAATGAGATAATAAGTTGTGATAATGAGATAATATGTTGTGAAAATGAGATAATATGTTGTGAAAATGAGATATGTTGTAGTTATGATAAAGTATTGTTAATTATGAGATAATAGGTTGTGAAAATGAGATAATATGTTGTGAAAATGAGATAATATGTTGTAGTTATTATAAAGTATTGTTATTATGAGATAATAAGTTGTGATAATGAGATAATATGTTGTAAAAATGAGATAAGTTGTGATAATGAGATAATATGTTGTGAAAATGAGATAATAAGTTGTGATAATGAGATAATATGTTGTGAAAATGAGATAATAAGTTGTGAAAATGAGATATGTTGTAGTTATGATAAAGTATTGTTATTATGAGATAATAAATTGTGAAAATGAGATAATAAGTTGTGAAAATGAGATAATATGTTGTGGTTATGAAAAATTATAGTTATTGTGAGGTAATAAGTTGTGAAAATGAGATAATAAGTTGTGAAAATGAGATAATATGTTGTAGTTATTGTTATTTGCAAGAAAATATATTGTAAAAACAAATAACAGGGTAAAAGAGCTGACAGTGTTTTAAACTGAGCTGAAAGCTGCTCAAACAGGAACATTCACAGCCTGGATTTAACAGTGTCCTGCGTAGCTTTAGGAGCAGCATAGTGGCTAAACTCTGCTTCCAATCCAGTCTGACAGTCTGATGGGGAGCTTTACACAGTGCCACGGCTGAGGCATAAAGACTGTCAGCCCTCAGGGCCCCCCATGGGCCTGTGGCCCCAAGCAGTTGTCTTGGCTGGTGGCAAGGGGCACCTCTGTCGCTGCATGTCCTCTGTCCTTGCTCATGGCAAGGAGACATGTGTTATCTGAGTTTGAACGAGGCATGATTGTGGGTACCAGACGTGACGTTCCATTTCCAAAGATGTACAAGCATTTAACATTCCTTGATCCACAGAGTCACGTGTCTACCAGGAATACACCTAGAAGGAGTTACCACCCAACGTGTAACGATGGTGACCCGCTGTGTCTGGCTAGAGCTGTCCTTGAGCAAGAAGCCCCACACGTCTAACCTGCAGGTCAGTGCAGGGTTCCTTAGCTTCCGTGGGGGTTCTTCTGTTAGCTCCACCACACCAGAAACAGCACCTCACCTGGGCTTGTGAGGTTGCTAACTGGACCCTGGAAAACTGGCAACATGTGGCGTGGGTCCGAGTCATGGTACCAGTTGTTTTGATAGTGGGGCTGATGGTGGGGTTTGTCTGGCCAAAAGTATTCACTCCCCCATCCAAATCAGTGAATTCAGGTAGACCCATCTCTTCCATGGCCACAGGTTTATAAAACCAAGCACCTAGACATGCAGACTGCACCTACAGACGTTAGTGAGAGAATGGGTTGCTCTCAGGAGCTCAGTGAATTCCAGCATGGTGCCGTGATAGGACACCACCTGTGCAACAAGTCCAGTGGTGGAATTTCCTCCCTACTAAATATTCCACAGTCCACTGTCTGACCTCCACCCGATAGAACACCAATGGGATGAATTAGAGCGGAGACTGAGAGCCAGGCCTTCTCGTCCAACATCACTGTCTGACCTTACAAATGCACTTCTGGAAGAATGGTCAGGAATTCCCATGAACACATTCCTAACCTTGTGAAGCCTTCCCAGAAGAGCTGGAGCTGTTATAGCTGTAAAGGGTGGGCCGACATCCGATTACACCCTATGGATTAAGAATGAGAGGTCACTCAAGTTCATATGCGTGGGAAAGCAGACGACTGAACACTATTGGCTGTATAGTGTGACCTGTATACATATACAGGGCTCAGTTTCTGTGGGTAACAATATTAGAACATGTGACGGTTCTCTTTCAGAGTTCGGTTCCTGTTTCTCAGAGTTTCTCTCTTTTTGTTCTTTTCGGGCAGCTTGAAAGTTTTATTGACCCACAATCCCGCTCCTTCCTTTGAGCTGGTAGTTGTTCATCCATGAAAAATTCAAAATGTGTTGGTATTCAGTCCAACACATACCGCTTCGGTGAGGTACTGAAACACAGTGGAACCAGACACAAAGCACAGGGCCTGGTTTCTACATCCAATGAAGTCCACAACAGTATAAGAAAGCCAATGGTGTGTTCAAAAAGTTCAGTGATTCACTATATACATCTCACATCACAATACGCTTCCACCAAACGCAGCTGACCCACCAACACATGCTTAGTGTTAGGTTCTATAGCTCTGAGCTGGAACCTCATTGGCCCACTGTGACTGAAACGTACCTACTAGCACAGGGTATAAACCTCTATCAGCTCCAATAACAGCTGGGATTGGATTGGGAATGGACTGGACTGGACAAGTTTCTGGATGTAACCACATCAATGTTCAGACACTCTTACATCGTAAAAGTGCTCAGTTGGTCCAGATTTGGTGGATGCCTTCCCTGGCACAATTCCGAGGAGAATTCCCTGTAGACTGGGATTTTAGCCACTGCTGGTAGACCCGTATGACCGTACGCTTCCATACACCTGCAGATTCAGCTACTTCCTTCACACTATGCTCTTTGGCCACGCCCACATGCAGTCCCTCCTTCTAGCCAATCATTAACATCTGCTCTGGAGCCATTTTCCACAGATGGAACGAGACATTCCCTGCACTGTAGCACCTCTTCCCAGTCTATGGATCCCGGCACTCACACCCCGCAAGTATTTATAGCACCATCATCCTCGTGCAGCACCATCTGCAGGAGCCTGGAGGTACTACCACCTTAAACACACGAGGTGATGATCGACATCTTTATCAGTCACAGACTGAAATTGTTTACAAGCTGGTTCTTCAAGGGTTCCTCAGTAAAGGCAACAATTCTATTTAGAATATTTAGAACACCACAAGTGTATACACCACAAGTGGTTGCAACCAAACATGGTTGTCCCTAGATTCTGTTTAGAACCTAATTAAAAATGGTTCTTTGTTGCAATGAACATGATATCAAGCGTATGACAATAGAAGAACCCTTTTTGGTCCAATCTAGAGGCTCCCTAGAGGTAACCTGTTTGAAAATGGTTCTATGTAGCATTACATGTGGTTCTGCAGTTGTGGCAATGCCAAGCTTTTAACAATAGAAGAACCTACTTTGGTGCAATCCAGAGGTTCACTACAGAACCTGTTTGAAAATGGTTCTACAATGCATTCAGCATGGTTCTGTAGTTGTGACAATGTCAAGCTTTTAACAGTAGAAGAACCTTTTTGGTGCAATCTAGAGGTTCTCTATAGAACCAGTTTAAATGGTTCTAAGTAGCATTAAACATCGTTTTGTAGTTGTAACAATGCCAAGCTGTTAACAGCAGAAGAACCTACTTTGGTGCAATCTAGAGGTCCCCTACAGAACCTGTTTAAAATGGTTCTACATTGCATTCAGCATGGTTCTGTAGTTGTGACAATGACACACAGTAGTAGAACCTTTTTGGTGCAATCTAGAGGTTCTATATAGAATCAGTTTGATAAATTGTTCCACATAGCACCAAAGGTTCTGCTGTTTAAATTATGTCAAGCTTTTAACCTTTGAGGTCCAATCCAAAGAGATCATACAACACTTTGCATCAATCCGAGGAAATATTTAAACAGGAAAATGGTTCTATATAGAACAAATGGCTCTATATAGCACTGTTGCCTTTAGAAAGTGCCCCTCGAAGAACCCTCCGGACATCTATCGGTGGATCAGCTACACTTGGAGACAGATGAAGCAATAATGGATTGGTATGAAACTGAGTCAGAACTGTTTATGGTGATGATAGGAACCAGATGTCAGGTTCTCAAAGTTCCCTCCCAGTCTTTGGTCTGTCAGACCTTTTTTGGTCTGTGTTGTGTTGACAATCAAGACCCCTTGGTGCAATCTAGAGGTAACCTCTGAAAATGGTTCTACAAGATGTCAAGATTTTAACAGTAGAGGAACCCTTTCCCTCAAACAGGCTGTTTTTGTCACTGTGCCGTTAAGATGAATGAGCTCTGTCCTGATTGGCTGTCCTGCTTCATTCAGTAAAAGCAGTCCAAGCTAAACACTCCTTAGAGCTTCAGTGTAAGTGGGTGGGGCTAAACTCCTGTAAGCTGAGTAGATGGATATATACTCATCCTCAAGAGAATAGCTGCACCCAGAATGATACATTTAGACTGATATGATCAATATTTATTGAGCTACACATACAGAAGTCTGTCTCTCAGTATGGTGGAGTCGGGCCCCCGTGTTTGCTAACCCAACACGCCAGACGCCTCGGTATGGAGCTGTAGAGGTTCCTAATGGTGTCCTGTGATAATCCATCCCATGCAGCTTAAATATCCTCACACAGTTCCTGCAGATGGTGCGGTAGGGGTGGAGGTGGAGTGACACCAGGTCTTCTGGACGTGTACAGTACACCGTTCATCTTGGTGCTGACCACGGTGCCTCCACACACGGATTCGTTGGGCGTCTCCACCAAGACTAAAGCGGGACTCGTCACTGAAGATGACCCGCTGCCATTCTGAGTCACTCCATGACAGTCTGGTACGACACCACTGCAGTCTTTGGTGACGGTGACGTGGTGTTAAGGACAGTCGTGGTAACGGTCTGTGTGCATGTAGTCCTGCGTGGTGCAGCCGTCTGCCAATGGTGCTGCACTAACAGGAGGAGTCATGGAGGACACCACTGCTCAGTGGATGTCTGTAATTGTGGCTGTTGAGTCAGTCAGGTACAGAGATAAGGCCCGTCGTTATTGACTCCGTCAGTTTACTATGCTGTGGGTCTTTAACAAGTTTAAGTTTAGTTTAAAATGAGCTGCTGACGTGGCGACCTGCTTCAGTATCACACAGTGCGCTTATCTTTCAGAAGCCCCGTCATTTTCATTTAAATACAGCAACAAATTCATGATAGTATCTTCCATAAAACGTTCCGTACCAAAGTGTCCTTAGTGCTCTGCTTCATGCAGAGTTCCTCTAACGCGCTCGCTGACGTAAAAGACGTTTCATGTTCGTTCCAAAACCCGTTTTTTTTGTGCCTCATGAAGAATTCTTTCCTCACCGAAGAGAACACTGGTGCTTCTGGCAACAAAGGCCTCAGACCACAACTCAGCGAAATGGGGAACCTTGTTCATGTTTGCTTTTCTCGATGACAAGGCAGTCACAGGCATAACTTGCCATGCCTGATTTTTCTCACCACCACTTTTCTGGAAGTGTAGTCTGTTTAAAGTCTCCGTTCAGATGCAGGGTCCAGTCAGTGACCACAGGCAGCGCGCTGATGGATGAGTGCAGTTTTGTTTATGTGCTGAGATCATAGAGACAGTAGCTAAACGCTGTATCTCTCTGAGTGGTGAGGGCGCGAGTGTCTCCTGCCTGATAACAGGCTTTTGAGACCAGTGTGATTATTTACAGCAAGTGTTTTTCAGATCTCGTCTGAGACGTCATCTGAAGGATTACTATACAACCCTGCTTCAGAAAAAGACAGGACGGTATGTGATATGCCGCTGAACCCAAACACACCGTGGTGTGAGTTGGTATAGGGTAGTTAAGTTAGGGTGACCACACGTCTGGTTTCAGGCCGGACAGTCCGGTTGTTCAACTCCCAGTCCTCCGTCTGCCGCAACACCTGGACAGACGCCTACTACTCGTCTTTTCGGGATGAACTATTTAAAATGTTCACTCGCCAACAATATCGTGTGCCATTGGCTCACGTCCGTGTCAGAAGACATGCCGTCCATTTTATTGGTTTAACAAGGTCATGTGACTTCGTAACTCGCCTATCAGCTAACCGCAGGTCAGTCCAGAAATGCTAGTCAATTAGTAACCTCCCATCTGACTCGTCAGTCTCATCCATTCCTCCCAATTACAGTTGAACTCCCAGTCATCCTTTTGGTGCACATTTTTAACGGTTCATACCGAAAAGTGGACTGATAGGCATCCGTCCAAGTACTGCACCGGACGGAGGACTGGGAGTTGAAAAACCGGACTGTCCAACCTAAAACTGGACATGTGGATTTACTATACAGTGGAGGAAATACATACTTGATCCCTTGCTGAATTTGTAAGTTTGCCCACTGACAAAGATATGAACAGTCTATCATTTTAGAGGGTAGGTTTGTTTTGTCAGTGAGAGATAGAATATCAAAAAGAAAATCCAGAAAATTACATTAAATAAAATATATAAATTAAAGTGAGTGAATTTGCCAGTTTGAGTGTTTCAAAATTAAAAGATTGAGCGAGTTTAAACCAGGAGGGCATGTTTATGTGCTTCTATTTCTAAATAATTATCACTGCCTGGCAACGAAAGCCCTTCTGTACCACCTCAGATGCCTAAGGGAATTCAGATGGGCCTCCAAGGTGCTGTGAAAGTTCTACAACCATCAAAGGCATCCTCACAGGGAACATCACAGGCCAGGTTTGGAAACAGCACCAAGTAGAACGAATAGGCTCCCAGAGGATGCTGAGCTGAAGACGGTGAGAGGACCAGGCCATTCTCAAACAATGGGACTCAGGTGTCTCAGAGTGTTTGAGGTCAGGGGATAGCAGGTTCACGGCCCACTGAAGGCAAACAATAAGAAGAGGGCTTCTTTTAACCGTATGGGCAATTCAAGCCTATAAACGCCTGAGGGAGGGACTACTGTCTAGGCACACAAAAGTAAAAGCTGTGTCCTGTGATAACCGGCGCCAGGGCCAGCGATTTTTTTTTGTGACAAGCAGCCCTCAACAGTGTCAAATGACAGATGGTTGCTGCGTAGGGCGGCGGGCGACGGGGGAGGAGACACCAGGTCCATCGTGTTGCATCTTCCGGTGCGGAAACACGGGTGCCTCCAACACACGGATTTCAGTTGGGCCCGCTATCCCACCTAAGACTAAAAAAACAATTTTGTTTTTGTTTACCTGAAAAAGGGGGGGTGTCACGTGTTTACAAACATTCCAGATAAGACACCTGGTGTTTACATACAAATCCAACCCATACCGCACCATCTGTGCAGGTAATCTGGATGTGAGGATTGTGGTCACGCGGCATCGGGGTAGGGATGTATAACAGGACACCATATACCAGCAACACGATCACAGCGCACAGCATACGCAGTACGGTTCGCTAGTAGTAATGGGTGTACACCCAAAGTAGCCAAAACACGGCGGACTACACGACGCCAACAAATACTGAGAGAGAGACGGGGACACTTATCCGTATAATGGTGTTAGCGTCAAGTAAATTATTGATCAGGATCAGTCTAAATTCCTGAGTCTCATCAGTTATAAGATCCGGGTTACCTTGATATACTCCATTCCCAACCACCATTGCCACTCCCACACCTCCTTCGGTTGCAGCGTGGTTTCCGTAAGGATCTGTTAGGAGAGAAGTTGCCACGTCTTAGTAAGTGCCTGACGACACCAGGTTCGAGGTCTATTTCAGGTATCCACCAGCCGTCCCTAAAAAGCGGCGGGTCGTCTGTTCCAGGGAAGCGGGGAGAGGAAGCACACAGAGAGGACGTCCAACAATATAGAGGCATAGAGCGCTTCCACATTGCAGCCTGTTTGGGTGAGCTAAGCATAATGTCTTCATCAGGGTGGGGTTATAGAGGGGGTATAGGTTGGCACTGGATGTGTTGATAATGGTTTGGGGCCTTCAATTTGCAGCCGGGCAGCATGTTGTCCAGTTGCATGTGGTTCTCCCTCCATCATACTGGTGGCGGCGTTCCATCGATTCAGAGGAGAGCTCTTATGTGACCAAATAGCTTAGCTAATGCGTAATAGGTATGGCGTTAGAGATATCACGCACCCAAAACCACAGAAACACCACCAAATAGGACGACAGAACCGGCGCTGCTTGTGACTCAAGCTAGTTTTAGTAACACAAGATTTGACGAGTAGAGTTGAAAAAATCAAGCTAAGGGAACTCTCTTCTCCTCAGTGGGCTGTGTTCATGATGACTGGATGAGTGAATAAGACAGTCAAAGTTGGGAACAGACTTCGAAGGAATGAGCCCCATTACCCCCCGGGTATAGTAAAGAGCTGGTCCGGACCCCCCCACCCCCCCCCCCCCTGAGATGACACTTAGACATCTCTTCACCTACACTCGAGCTTCCATGTCAGAGTTCCTAGAAGCCACGGAATTTGAGCAGTAATTTGTGAGTCTAGGTGTGCCGGGCTAAGCTTCCATCGTAATACCCAAATACCTTCGGTTACTCCATCTATGGAGATAGTGTACACTTAGGTGTTGTCCGCAAGGGAGAAAAAAAAACAGGCCTAACTAGATCATCCACATTGCAAAATACAGGCTTTATATGTTAAGCTAGCTGTTTATGGGTACATATAAGCTAGGATTAAAACATTTAGTAATGACACTGCTAATTATCCGGGCTCCAGAAGCTGGAACATATCCCATAACTCAACACTGTGCAAGTTATACAGTGGAATAGGGTGAGGAGCAATTTTGAGATTTCTTTGTTAGCGTGTGGCTTGTATCCCAAACAGGCTTTAGGTTCTCTTTTGGCTAGTGCACTATGTGGGCCTTGTTGGTTGAAGCCCACCAAGACACAGGCAGAATGAGCCCTTGTTATAGTTTTCACAGTGCTGTATACTTTGTGAGAGAACTAGAAGGGATATTAAGATGTAGGCCATTATTTGGGTGTAGATTCAAAAACTCACATAGTGCAGTAACAAGGGGGAAGTTGATTTGGGGTTTAAAGCCTGTGTACCAATAGCTCCCATTTCATCCCTATAGTAGTGACAGACTACTGTGACAAAAAAGGAAGAGAGTAGATCGAGTCAGTGTTCTCACGTGTGGTTAAATATGCCCCGGATGTCTTATGATTTAAGAAACGATGTACGTGAGATGTTGAGGCTCGGAAGGCCAGAAATAGTTTAGAAAAGAGCACCGGCTAGTCATAACGCGGAGAAAGTGAGCCACTCACCATCCTTGGTGGGCTATTGCCGACTGCGGGCACTATTGGTTGTCAGCATGGGAGATAGCCACCGACATGCTAGGATGCTGCGTTTACAACGGTAGGAGTCGCTAAACTGTCGCTTTCGCAAACATAGGAGTTTGCCAGCCTAACTTTTATGTCGGTGATGCTTCCCCAGCTGAAGTGACCTGCGTAAGGAGACACATCAGCGAGCTGAGGACATTCTCTTAAGTGAGGCAGAGCCACAGTTCGAAGACTTGCGATCGTCGGAATCGTGACGGTCAGGTGAGGAAAATCCGCAGACAACCCAGTACTAGGGAGAAACCCGCGCAAGGGAAAAATGGGGAGAAAAAACACAAGCAGGAGCGAGGTAGAGAGGCGAAAGACTACCAGCGAGCCTAAGACAGATGAACGCCTCACTAGGCAAGACTAAACAACACAGCAATCGACTAGCATTAGTCAGAAAAAAGAAACGACACTGGGAGACCCTGTAGCATCAAAAGTAACAATCATTACAGACCAAAGGCAACTGGATATGCAGTAGCGCGGACGACGTAGCAAAGACAGCGACGGCGTACGACGAAACAGGCACCCTACAGAAGATCGGACGAATAGAGCCGTGCGGGGCGCAGGAACTGGATAGGTAAGAATGGAGACAAACCGCGAGGAGAGAAGAGAGAAGACAGAACGGACGAGAACCACGAGAGATTCAGACGAGAACAAGACGAAATACATGAAGCAGAGACAGATGCGAGAGAAGGACGGAATGATAATAGTACTGAGGCGACTAACTGCAAGTAGCACCAGGAGAAGAGAACGCGCAAATACATGAAGAACACGAAGCGAAAGGGCCACATACCGCACTACCACTAACAGAGCAGCCCAAACAAGATCCAGCACTGACGATCCCAATGCGCCGCGAGATCGAACAGAGAATTACGGGGACAGTGTCTAATAGCATACACCAATCGGACACCAGAAAAACGTGTACACAACAGATCGACCCTCGACTAAAGGTAAATGAACTGGTTATTGGAGCGATTAGCCTTGAACCCCCATGGCCTAGCAATACGTTAGCTAAGACTGCTCAACGCTGCGCCCACACATATGTAAACGCTTTAAAAGCATTAGACTTGCTCTAAATGAATAGCCCATACAGTGCTAGCATAGCGCCAACGTACATTCTGCGCCTCTTTTAACGTAACACAGATTGTTTGTACTGCAAAGCTTAAAATGTTCCTACATGGTCAATAACGCTTAAGGTGTGACTGCGTGTTAGTTTTGAACCCGGCACCATTTATGTGGGAACGCTTAAGTATCAGTGCTCCTATAGATAGTAAGTAATTTAGCTACATCTGGAGCTACCCCCATTTAATAACGCGGTAACGTCAACTGGTTGGACGTCGCAACACTAAACCATTCTCAACTCGGTAATAGCAAGTTGAAAAATTACATGTGGTCTGTCATGAATGAATATGCATCTTCATTAATTATGTCGGGTTTGTGCTTGGAAATACGTTGTTTTTCATGTCAGTTATAACACCATTTGGAAATGCGTTCTATCCGAATTTCTCTACGGTCGGACCTGTAAAAAATGACTGAGGCCTAGGCACAGAAATGGAAACTGCTGCAGCATTTAAGGTGGAACGGAGAAATTCGCTTGAGACGCCAACTTGTTAAAGTTTCCGTGACCATCTTTCCGACCAACCGGCCTGTGGTTTATATCTGAGCTAACCCAACTTGCCAACCCCCCACTGTAAACGTTAACCTAGCTTGGTAGCTCACTCAATAAGATGTTTCCAATTAGCTTACTTGCTAAAAGCTAGCTATGAAATATTTTACTTGCTATTTTTAATGGCTACACTGTTTAGTTGTAGGGCTACACATCTTGGCCAAACTTTAAGCCAAAACCAGGACGTTAGCTGAGCAGAAGACCAAGCTGCAAACAATATACGGCGCCAGAGTACACATGAATAATCGTGTCCGCTCAAGACACGGTATAAGGTTTATTTTGCTTTCCCAGCTAGTTAGAAGGAAAAGCCCCATTACAGCTTATTATGGTAGTCGCTGGAGCAACCGAGGATGCATAACGACGATTACGAGTCCCTCTCTCCACCACATAAAAACTGCTAACAGGGGTAGCTAAGGTATCTAGCAACACGGGCTAGCTATCAGCGCTAACGCTGAAGTCTGGCGGCTATCAGCAAGTCTTCTTAAACCAGTGGGGGAAATCAGACGGTAGATCTGGATGAGTATCAGGGAACCTGAACTCGAGAGGCAGACCCTCTTATTAGAGTAGGCTTTTGGCGCAGGCGCCGAACTTGGGCCACGTAGCTTGAGCCCAAGAAGTGTCAAACTGAGCAGTGGAACCTGGAGGTTCTGCTGAGGTATCAGACTCACTACTCCTGAAGATCTAATGATTTTAGTGTAGTACTAGATTCTGTATGCAGATTCTGTGTCTTTGGAACATTCACTGGCTTCCAGAGTAACAGCACTCTTGCAGTTGGTTCTCCTGTAGGATTCTGTGTAGGACAGTGGGCACTTGCAAAAGTTCTCCATCAGTCTGAAGAGCTATAGAACTATGCAGGTATCTCTACATCCAGTTTGAGCTCAAAAGTTGTTTTATGGCGTATAACAAGCAAATATGTTCCGTTTAGGTGGACCGGAACATCAACATAAAACACCAGCCTAAGCTGTTCTAGCTAACCAACCTTAACGTGGCTTGTCTCCTTAACACATGTTTCAAATTAGCTTAGATGCTAAAAGCTAGCCATAAAATGTGTTTACTAGCTGTTTTAATGAGAGCCCCTTTTACTAGTGGGCAGTCTGCTACAACTAGTGGGGACACTCTTACAGTTGGTTCTGTGAGGGACCCTGACCACTTAAAGCATGGGGAAGTGGTTCTTCAGAATGTGTTATAGTTCTATGTAGATGTAGCAATGATGAGCGTTCTGCTATTGTGAGTTTAGGCTTGTGACCATAGAGGACCCCTGTTTGGTGGTTGGTATATAGAACCACATGCAAGCTGTTCTCCATCAGTCTGAAGAACCATTCCACTGTGCAAACCAGGCTTATGGTTTCATACAGAGCTATGTGGTTCTGCTGTAGTGGCATGTTGTGGCTATACAAGAACCCTTTCTGGTGCTGTGTAGAACTACATACGACACATTCATCATTAGGTTGCAGAACCCTTTCAGGTGGCCCAAAAGAACCATGCATGCATGCCTGTGTAAGTGGTCCTTTCTATATTATGAGATGGTGCTTCATCCTATAGAAGAATCTGGTGTTTGTGGTTCTCTGTGGCACTGAAAGGGTTCTGCACTTGCTCTTTAGAACCATAGAGGAACCCCTTTTTGGTAACGTATGGATATGCATCACGTTCTCCATCTGCCTGACAAACAGTTTCACTATGCAAAAGACTGTTTAAGCATGCATGCATAGTTCTTTCGGTGTTCTCTGTTCTATATGGAGCCGTTGTCTTTACTAACCAGCGGTTCTGAAATCAAGGCCGGAACTGTGTCCATTGGCTCGTGTTGCGATTCTGGCCGATGGAACTGCAACCTCCCGCTGCTGGTGCAGCCTGTTGGGCTTTTAGTACCGTAGTTAATGTGCAGTTACTTCAGCGTGTTCTGTAGGGTTCTTCTGTTTAGTTTTCTTGATCCTTGGTGATAAACCCCACATTTGGTGTTTATGGTTCTTTATAGAACTCTTGTCTTTACACAGAAGAACCTTTTTGCTGGTATATGGAACAACATGCATCATGTTCTCCATCGACCAGCGTAAATGGTCCTTTACATGATGAGACCAGTCTTATATAGAACTGTATGTGGTTCTGTGTAGTTGACTTTCAGTTCATTAAATAGCTTGCAGTTAGTTCACTGTGTTCTGTAGGGTTCCTTTCTTCAGTGTTCTAGGTCCTGGGTGACTTAATAATAAAACCCAGGTTTTATATAGCACCAAAACAGGTTCTGCCATTACGCTATCAAGCTTGGAACCATGGGGGAACCCTATTTGGTGCTATATGTAACATGCATCACATTCTCCATCATTCTGAGGAACCGTTCCACCATCCAAAGAACCATGTTTGCATGTGTAATTGGTCCTTTAAGTGCTGAAACCAGTCTTACCGTTTCATGTGGAACTATGTGGTTCTGTGTTGGGCTTTCAGTGCAGTAGTTGATGTGCTGTTCATTCACCGTTTTCTGTAGGGTTCTTCTCTTTAGTGGAACAAAATGGGAACCTTAATCCTAGTCCAGATAATCCAGGCCTTTGAATTTGTCCTGTTAAACGAGGTGACGTGAGCTCTGCTGGACTGTGATCAGTGGGAACCTCTCACCGCATCACCCGAGTGGTCAGATTTATTGTGTGACCCTGAGGACGTAAGGCTCCTTGCCTGTTTTCAGTGGGGCTTTATGACCTGTCCGATGACCTGAACCCCTACAGACACGTTCAGGCTTGAACACCCAGTGTGTACGGTGACATTAGTGTCAATAACTGTTGACCACCATTTGTCTCCCTCTGTCTTCCTCTCAGTCAAATCCTTCGGCACGGAGGACCGTCCTACAGACAGGCCAGTCGCTCCCCGAGATGACGTCTTTGAGTACATCATCTTTAGAGGCAGTGACATCAAAGACTTGACTGTTTGTGAGCCACCAAAGCCCAACTGCTCCTTACCCCAAGACCCGGCCATCGTACAGGTAAGTCTTTTCTCCGTGCCATACAGCGGTGGACCAGGTACGCAGACCGTGTAGCTGAGTTACAGTTAGAAACCGCCACGGTACAGTCCTCCTCCAGTTTCACTTCCTCCCTTTAGACCTCCACTGGAGTAACAGTACTAAAGTACGTACCTTCAGATGTACTGAAGTATGGAGAGTAACAGGAGCATGGTTTATTACGGCTCTAATGTCCTATTATCATTTCTGGAACAGGACTCTTCATCAGCTCAGTGTAGGTCTGACACTGACGTCTGTTCAAATCATCAGCACAGAACACTGAAGGAGGACAGGTTACATTAGCTAGAACCATAAAATAACTGTTTTCAAACAAGCAAAGTTTAGGTCTAAGATTTCTGGCAACTTGGTTACAAGTTTAAGTTTAAAAAGAACTTTAGATTTTTAAACAGGATCAGTAATGTGTTTCTCCTTTAGTGTACTGCATATGTAGATCTCTGTAGGAGAAAATTCAAAATGGAAACACTTCAGTACAGATACGCGGAATAACTAGTTACATGTACTACTTACTGTCCACCACTGATACCAAACTGCTTTCCCTCTTTCCACCCCACACGCCACCTGACACATTCTCACAGTATAGAATGGTACAGAGGTGTGCAATCGTGTTCAAGGACGTTTGACTTTGCGCCAAAAATCCCCCTTTGTGGTCGTTTACCAGGATATTTTAGCGTTCCCGGTCGTAGTTCTGGAAGAACCAGGCTCTGCACATTTGAGCACTTTCCCTGCTCCAAGCCTTTGGGATTTAACTCCTTAACAAACCCATTCAGAGCTACAGGGTGCGTTAAAGGTAAAGAACCTTTTCAGCTGGTAAAGGACCACACAGTAGACCATTTAAGGGTGCATGCATATGTGCTTGGAGTGTTCCTGGTTCTATGTAGAACCAATGTCTTTACTAATAAGGGGTGTAGCAATTCCGAACAACCTTAACCCCAACCCCCACCCCTCGACACCCATCCACCCACCCAGCCGTAACCCTCTGCTAGTGTAGCCTGTTGACCTCTAAGCGCATTAGTTACCTTGCAGTTATTTTACTGTGTTCTGTCGGGTTCTTCTCCTCTCAGTGTCCTAGATCCCTGGGGGTTTAATAAAACCCAGCTTTTATATGGCACCAGAAAGGTTCCACAAGTACACTATCAAATTTGCAACCATAGAGGAACCCTTTTTGGTGCTATATGGAACTGCATACAACACATTTATCATCTGATTGAAAAACCTTTTCAGCTGGCAGCGAACAATGTGGTTTCATGACGCAGTAGACCCTTTAAGGGTGCGTGTATAGTTTAAGTGTTTATGGTTCTATATAGAATCATTGTCTTTACTAAGTAGGGGTTCTAGTGTAGCGAAACCAGTTGTGCTGTGTCCTTAAAGTGAGCTGTGTTTAGTGAGTTTTTAAAACGGGCCTAATAAATTTTTTTTTTTTGTTTTAACATAAAAGGCTCTAAAATATGAAATCACAGAACGTTAATCTAGGGAGGTTTATGTTAATTACTGCTGACTTATTGAGAAACTAAATGAATTGAGTACTGCTCTGTTGACTGTCCTTTTCTTTTTCCAACAGTCATCTCTGGGCTCGAGTGCACCTCCTTCCTTCCAGCCAGTGGGTTCCTATGCCCCCTTCAGCCGGCCCGCTGTTAATGCATACAGCCAGTTCTGCCCCGCCCCCTTGGTGCCCCAGCCCATCGGGAGCACTGTTGGCGCGGGTAAGTTTGGGATGATTCGCAAAAATGTTCTATCTAGTACCAAAGATGGGGGTGTGACCTTTCCGGTGCTGTGAAGTCACGGAAGTTATGCACAACAAAAATGAAGCCAGTGATGGATGATTCAGTAGAGCCTGACTCTAGGTTAAGTCGGAGGAGTTTGAGCTGGGAGATCACCAGACTGTGCTGGATACCAGCCCTGCAGTAGCGCGTATATGTCCTTGTGGAATAGCTTGTAGAAGCTAGGGATGCAACAAATGTTCGGCAACCGAATTAAAAAAAAATAAATTGAACAATGACGCTGTTAACTTTGTCTAGTTCCCATATGTAGACGGAAACCAGATTGGAACTTCTACTTGGCTCCAGTGCTGCTCTACCCACTTGAATGCACTGTGTTTACTGGGAGTCACACTGGAACACTCACTGACGCGTCCTAGCCTTTACTTAGTTTCAAGCATTCGAGCCAGGCGGTGGTCCAGGCAGAGTAAAGACCGGAACAGAGCCTCTACAGTGAGACAGACAGCAGTATCGCAGCTCATACGCATTCTCCTTACCTTTTCTTTCATGTGCCGCGCGTGTGCCCACATCCTCCTCAAAGAAACACCAACCCCAATCTTACAAGCAGCACGACAAAATCCTGACCAGCGGAATGTAGCAGACACGGTGGCTGGGATGGACTTTACTGCTAATATATTTACATCATCTTGTGTTTTGTTCGGTGCGTCTGCTGGGATAAATAAGTGTTGAATAAGTAGTTTTAAACTGCAGTTTAGTAAAAAACTTTTAGCCTATTTATGCTGAAAAGGTGTCTAAATTAAGGCAAGACCTTAAAAAAAATCATGTTCGGTATTCGGCCAGATGTTTAATTTTGTTCGGTTTCAGCTTCAACCAAAAATCTTCATTCCGGTGCATCCCTTATGGAAGCATCTGTAGAATAAGTAGACTGAAACACGTCACACACGTCACATCACTAAGCATCAGCACACCCATCACCTCTCCCGTCTACTCATACTCGTACGTCTGCAGACAACCTCCTGTTTCTCTTCCCCTAATGCTTCCCATTTGTGTTTTAGTTTGGTGTTACTCTGTTAACACAAAGTAGTTTGAGTGTCTGGCAGCGTATGCATGTGCACTGTCTGTTTTCTGCTGTGGAGCTGTGATCATCTCCTGCTCACAGGTTAGGGAGTTACACTCGTACACAGATTTATTTTAATGCTGGTCTGACCTGTTTTATTCCCAGATATCCTTTTCTCTTGGTTTTACAGTGAAAGGTTCAGAAAAGCAAAGGCTCACCTTCTAACTGGTCTGCGTCTTACAACAGACAACAAAACCGTAACACGCATACTTGTATACGTATATCGTAATATAATATGTAAATGTATTAGTTGTGTTTTTTTTTTCAATTTATGGCCTTTTGAGCACACCACCTGGACCGTCAGTGCCCCATGTCTGATTGGCAGTTTTTGTCCTTCCAAACAAGTCCTGATTGATAAGGTCATGTCCATTCCACGGTTCTCTCCCATCTGCCTAGCCTGTTCCATATGGAAATGCACAGTCCAGTCACATTATGAAGAACACAAGCTGATAGTGCCAGTGTTGTGGCCCACTCATCCATATGGAAGACACGCTTAATTTGGGATATGAACAGATCATGTGCACACACGGGTGCTGATTGTCTTCCCTGTGGCGAATGCGATCCGGCAAGGAATGTCTGGCGTTGGTTGGAAGAGCATGCTTGGGACTTCTAGGTACTACCCAGATCCCCAGACCTCTTTGGGACTATCTCGATCGCCTTCGCTCTACGGATCCTCCCCGCGCTCCCTTGCTCCAGCAGCTGTGGGAGGCAGCATGGCTCCATATACCTGTGATGACCTACCAGGACCTTATTGAGTCGCTCCCAGCTTATCTAGCTGCTGCTGTCCGTGCTGCACACGGCGGTTACTCTGGATATTGGTCATCATAATGTGGCTTGACTGTTTCCCGTGATTTCTTGTTTGTTTTTGTCGTTTAACGGTTAATCATGCTTTCACATGGTGATTCAATTTGTCATAGTTCTTGTCTTTCCTGGAGAGCCTCTGAGAACCCTTTTATGTAGCTCGTACTGTTTCTGTATGAAGCTGCAGTGCAGATCTACCTGCAGGCTGGCTCCTTGATGGCACTTACAGCTGTGCTGTTCCTCTTCATGCAGGAAGTTCAGAGTCGGCGTTCAGTAGCGACACGAGCGTAACTGCCCCTCTGTCCCAGAGCACGGTCCCCTCTGACTCCGTGTCTCTGAACACGCGTGTGACGGAAGGTAACCAAACCGATTAAACAGGCGCTGTCTGATTTAAGAGTGCTGTCAGTGTTTTGGCTGCCTATGGGACTGACCAGTGCATGCAGATGGCTGCCGTGTGATGTCCATATGCTTCTATTGGTGATATGAAGTGACCTGGCTATACATACAGACATGCAAGCAAATTGTCACTTCAGTCTTCCTCTCATGTTTCATTACAGCTCCTTTGTACTGGAGTTAAAGGGGCACTCTGGGCTGAAATCAGAGTTTGGTGTTCTAGGTAGTCATTAAAGTTGGCTCAAGTTGGCTCAAGCCACAGAGAGAAACTCTCTCCCACAGAAACCAGTTATCTCAGCTGCCCGAAACACCTAGTTGAAATTCCAGCTCCTTCCTTTGTTACAAGGTGACATCCTCTCGTAACACAGTCCTTACTGCCCGCCCACCAGCAAGCTTAGCATGCCCTCACCCAACACAGAGAGAGCTAAACCAGAAAACCCTGACCTCTCTGAAACCAGTCCTCTCCAGTCTTGCTTATAAAGCTGGATCTTCCAGCTTGTTCTACCAGACTTTTTAAGATCAGACTCTGGATCAAACTAACATGGCAGACCCAACACCATTGCAAGAACGCTGACAGTGGTGTGGGTCGTCACATGTAGCAGTACCAGAGGTGGGGCTTGTACCTGTTAGAACAGAGTGGGTGAGCTGACCAATCAGTACACACTGTGCTTATCAGGAGGAGGAGCTTAGACACAGGTCATCTAACAGTGTTTCGGACGGGGGGGAATACAGACATAGAGTTTTGAAGTCCCAGCGGCGATGCTAGCTATCTGCGTTTCTTCTGGCTTCGCCTGCTAGTCAAGTCCACCCCAAAGCAGTTCTAAAAGTTTCCTACTACCTTCATACACCAGAAGGGGGTTCTAGACTGCCTGGAAAGACGAATCCTGAGATTCCTGCGCCACTGCCCGTGGGATGCAAGGGCTGTTAGCAATGGTTGCATTTTTGATTTTGGCCGGAGTGCCCCTTTAATTGCCAAGCGTACAGTGTGTAGCCATGTTTCTGAACCAGTTTCAGCGTATATGTAGTGTGTCAGGTCCATTACCCATCTGTTGGTTCTGAGCTGCTGTTTCAC
This sequence comes from Prochilodus magdalenae, assembly GCA_024036415.1. Classification (NCBI taxonomy): domain Eukaryota; kingdom Metazoa; phylum Chordata; class Actinopteri; order Characiformes; family Prochilodontidae; genus Prochilodus; species Prochilodus magdalenae. The sequence goes on along the minus strand of JAMWET010004590.1, from coordinate 404,889 downwards.
GTTAACCTTGAGTTTCTTGCAGCGTTGCATTTTACGATGTTTGTCCTGAATCTCACTTCTGCGTTTCACAGCTCGCACCAGCCCCTCTCTGGACCCCCTCCGGAAGAGCCCGACCCTGGAGCACACGGCGCAGCCCTCGGCTCTAGCGCCTTCTGCCGCTGCTGGCTCTGTGAGTCAGAGGGGTCCCGGAGGAGCCAGACTCCCTCTCGTCTCCCAGAAACAGCCTGCTGAGAGCCAGGAGCAGACCAGAGGTGAGAGAACGTAGTTGCTTATTAAACCCCACCTCCTTGTCTCTATACTCTCTGTCCACCTTATCAGTTTCACTGACCATATAGGACACTCGGTAGTTCTACGGTTCCAGACTGTAGGCCATCTGTTTCTCTGTATACTGTATTACCCTGTACTTCAATGGTCAGGACCCCCACAGGACCACCACAGAGCAGGGACTATGTGGGTGGTGGATCATTCTCAGCACTGCAGTGACACTAATGTGGTGTGTTAGTCACTGCTGGACTGCTTATAAACAGCAGTGCTGCTGGACACCTCACTGTCACTGCTGGACTGAATTGTCCACCAACCAAAACTACCCAGCCAAGAGTGTCCTGTGTGCAGTGTCCTGTGACCACTGTACACCTACAGAGTGTCCTATATGGTCAGTGGAGCTGATTAAAGCCTCAACGATGCACATTATCACAGTTTTGCAATTGCAGTTTAAGTTTCATGATGCATTGCTACCCCAAAGGGTGGGCTGTTCATTCATAAATGGCCTCTGCAGAGTTCAGATATCTGTAGCTAACAAAGCACAGCTCAAAGGTTCCTGGATTTATCCCCACGTTTTATTTCCACCTTTATATTCCGGTTTCTTTGATCTGAGAAGGCTGCTAGGTTTCTCCTGTGTGTTCATTAGACATAGCTTTACTGTGTGACTGAAATGAGTGCTGTTAATGCCTACAGTGGCTGATGCTGAGAAGGCTCCCCGTCCAGAATCGGACCTGGGCAGGCCCGAGAACCGCGATGCCAGCAAACGCCAGCTGGGTGGTAGGTATTTCTGTTCACTCACATTTTTCCTTCATGTGAACGATTAGTGATGAAGAGCTGTGACAAGTCACTGGCAGGACACACCTTAGTCTATTTAAGTCCAAGTCATAGCGTTAGACCCATGTCCTCGTATCTACACTTACTGCCTCGTTTATCAGCTCCACAGACTGTATGTCACATGTCTGTCTGTCGCTTGTTCGTTTGATCGTTCTCTCTGTCCCTCTCTTGTTCTTTCATTAATTTTCTCCATGTTCCTCCCTCTCTCTCTCACTCACTCGCACTCACTCACTCAGCTGGTGCTCCTATTATGCGAAGAGGTAGAGGAGGAGGTGTGGGAGGCAACCCTGGAACTGGTGGTGGAAGCCAGCGTGGCCGGGGCCGGTATAACGTGCGCAGAGACGGGCCGATGAAGTTTGAGAAGGATTTCGACTTTGAGAGCGCAAACGCCCAGTTCAACAAGGAGGAGATCGACCGCGAGTTCCAGAGCAAGCTTAAAATCAAAGGTCTGCACTTCACCAAAGTAAAATCTCTGGTCTAAACTTCATCCTGCTAATGGTATCTAGTGTTAGGACAGGCTTTCCAGACGTGTCTTTGTTTTTTAAATCTTTTAGATGTGCAGAAAGTTCTGTTCTGTCTTTGTATGGATGCTGTTTGACATCCGTAGCCGGCTGCAGCCGCCAGATAACACTTTTCCATCTTGGTGAACATCAGTGGTCAATTTCATCATGTAGTTATCAGAAGAGTGTACTGGCACAGTGTGGTGTTGCTGTAACCCCCTCTATCTGTGTGACCGTGTTACTGCAGATGAGAAAGCGGTGAATGGAGAGGATAAGGGTGACTCGGGTGTGGAGACACAGAACAGCGAGGGCCATGTCGATGAGGAGGATCCTCTGGGACCCAACTGCTACTATGACAAGTCCAAGTCATTCTTCGATAACATCTCTTGTGATGACTCCAGGTACATCATCAGCTGGTATTAGCAGCCATGTGATGTGTGACTGTCGTGTTATGAGTTCACTGACTTTCTTTTTCTTCCCCTTCATTTCCAGAAAAGAAAAGGGTGGACCTGGCAGGTACGTTATCTCCTGTTTCCTGTTCCTGCAAAAGCTGATCTTGAGCCTTTCTGGAACAGTGGTTCCCAACACTGGTTCTGGAGGACCCAGTGCCCTGCACATTTGAGTGTTCCCTCGGTTTGCAGCACACCTGATCCGACTAATCAGCTAATTAACAAGCCCTTGATGAGTAAGGTTATCAAGGATCCGGAGTGGGAACCACTGTTCAGCAAAAGAGAATATTTTAGTGTGTTCATTCGCTTAAACTCAGGAACTCAGCACTCTTCTAGAACATAGAACTGTCGTCCAATTTTTATTTTTATAATTATTTAGTAAAAGGTCCTAAACCACATCCTGGAGTTCCTGGAGCTCATGTAGGGCTGTGCAATGGAAGAACCTCTTTTCCATGACCACAGGACGTGTCTGTTGTTTAACAGATGAGAAGCTACTCACTGTATCAGTTAGGGTTAGGTAACTGGTTGCAAGCTGAAGTGTAATCACCATTTCCATAGCAACTCTGTGCTGTTTGGCTGTCCAGACTGTTGGGGCAGTTCTACGTCTCTTACCCCTCCGTGTTTTCTCCCAGGGAGCGGAGGCAGACCTGGGCAGAGGAGAGGAGGATGAATGCTGAAACCTTTGGCATCCCTCTGCGCTACAACCGCGGTCGCGGGGGCTACCGGGGCAGAGGAGGCGGAATGGGCTTCCGTGGGGGCCGTGGCCGCGGGGCCAGCCGAGGCTCCTTCGGACCCCCTCGTGGTGGCTCAGGCTTTAGGGGAGGATTCAGAGGAGGCCGGGGTGGCAGAGAGTTCTCCGACTTTGAGTACCGGGTAAGCCTTTTGGTTCTCCAACCAACCGAAGCTCAGATGATTAACCCTGTAGGTCTCTGATCTCCGTTGGATCTCGTACACCTGGTCCTGTTTGATTATATAACCAGCATTCGGCCCATTTAGAATGTTTACATATCTAGAACCTCAGCCTGCGATGAACTGATGCCGCCATTAATAACTGTTTTCTCTCTCTCTTTTTTTGTGCATGTCTTCCCGCCCAGAAGGAGAACAAGGTGGCAGCGTAGAGAACGTAAAGGATGAGTGTGCCGGCCCCATCCAACCGGAGCTCCTCCTTCCCCCTCCCCCTCCTGCCTCGTAGAGACTGTCTGTTTACCTGTCTGTCCCAAAACCTGGACTCGCACCTCCTTTCTGCTATCTCTCGCTTTTTTAGGAAAAAAAAAAACTACAAAAAACCAAAACCAGTTTGGAAGGCAATCTTTTGATCTTTTCTTTGATACGCCCACAGAGGGGGGTGAAGACTTTGTGTACAAACTCGGTGACTTCAGTGGAATTATTATTATTATTATTATTATTATTATTATTATTATTCTAATTATTCAGTATTTTTGCATTTTACTTTTTAGTTTCTTTCTTAGAAAACAAAAACGAGGAGAGAAGAATTACGGAGCTGTATTTGATAATGTTAGGTGTACAAACGTATGCAGACGCCCGCTGATACTGTGAGCCCCGCCAGTGAAATAGCTTTATCTTCATTTTTCTTTTTTCCTCTTTAATGTTCATCTTTATAGAAGCACCAAAACCTTGTGTGTATCTCTCTCTCTCTCTCTCTCTCTCTCTCCCTCCCCTGTAGGGTCACGGTGGAGGCTCGGCAGTCCTTCCCGTTCAGCAGTAGACTGCTGTGGTGTAGGTATTGCTGTGGGAGGGGCTCCGTGCGCTCGTTTATACAGTCAGTGCTCGGGTTTTGTAGACTTAACTTTCTCTAGTAAATATTTCCCCACTCCGGTAAGATTTCATAGCACCCCCCGGACACCCCCCTTCCCAACCTCTGGTATTTTTGATAGTCTGGTCCGGCCCCCTTTTGTAAGGTCTAGTTACATATGAGGTCGTCTCTCATCTCTCTGTGTAGCTCATCTCAAGGCTGACCGTAATTCAGAGATGTCGAGTGAATGTATGGATGATGGCGATGATGCCGCCAGTGTGACTTTACTAGCAACACGTGCAGGTGCACGCACACACGGGGGACCGGAGGTGATTTTGGAGTTGTTCTTTTGTGTTTTGGGGAAATCTGTTCGTCCTTTCAGTGCCATGGAAGCTTTCTGCAGTACCCTGCTGGAACAGACTGCTGTCGTTTGTGAATTATTATTTTTTTTCCCCGTTTTGGTTTATTCCCCATTTCTTTATTTCACTGAAGCTGAAGATGGGTGTGCACATTTGCTTAGCTGTCTTTTCCTTGATAACCGAGTGCCAGTGATAAATGCCTTTCGATGTGGATTATGTAGATGTCACTTCGCTATAGTTCCTGAGGGCTCTTTGAAACCGCTGCAGATTCGTGATCCCGAGTCTTTAGAATTGTAACACGAACAGAAAGAACGAAACGCTCTTAGATCTTTTTCTTTCTTCCTCCCCCTACCATAGCCCCCCATGCCACAGTTTTTTAAATACCAAGGTCTTCAGGGATAGTCCAGCACACCCTTTAAGAGCAAGATTGGATTGGGAAAAGTATTCATTTGCACTTTATAACGATGAACAATGCCGCGGTAGCCTGTCTAATCATTTTGACAGTGAGGATCGTACGTAGCTGTCCCCTCGTCCCCGGTGGCTGTGAGTTGGTAGCTGTGTCTGTGAAGCCGGCAGCTGAGGGATGACTTGTGTGACGTTGTGCCCACTATGAGGATCCTTTCTTGCCATGATGGGCTGGACTTGGCTTTAAACACCTGATCTGGTGCATACGGTCGACTGCCATGCCTTCGGAAATCTGCGCAGTACAGAGTAGAGAAGTTCACAACATGCCTGCCAGACTGTTTATCAAGCAGTGCTAATCGACCACGCGCTGCAGATTAGCTTCCACACGCTAGAGAATCCAGAACGCTGCCTGGCTTGCTGGTGTACCTTGAGGAATACCTGCTGTTACAGTCCAGCTATGATCTTCCTTGGCATGTTGAGGTCGCAGTCCGATCAGACACATGCATGACTAGACTGATCGTGTGGATTCAGATTGAACTCCTCTTTGGCTATAGATGTACTTGTTGTCTGGCTGAGCGTTCGCGCACACAACCAGCTGCGCCACGAACTGTTCACAGACTGGCTGATAAACAAGGTGTGTTTGTGAAGTCTTCCTCTAGAGGGCGGACCGCTCTGCTTGTCCAGCATTGTCCACCGTGCACAGACATGACAGGATTTCTCGGATTTGTTTCCAGCCAGGTGCTCTGACAAGCTCGTCTGTCGCTGTGCAGCAGCAGGGACGTGTCGTACGGACGCGGTTCTCTCAGCCTTTCTTCAAAACCTGCTGTTTTCACGATGCTGAGTGTGTGCTCTGCCCCCTAGTGTTCGTGTGTGTACTACATCAATTTCTAAGGACGTGCACAACAGACACGCCCAACGTGGTTTGTGGCGATCGTGCTGACGTTGGCATGCAGTTAGCAGCAGGTATATCTCCTGGCTGAAGCACACACTGTTTGTTTGCTGCCTCAGCTACCGCACGCTTGGGGATGGCTTATATACATATACACGGCTGTGACAGGAAGTCGCCCTTCCTCCTTCCTGTTGAGTTTGAATGAGCTTTTGGTTTTAGGTCCATAGAAACAAAGTGTGGTCAGTTCTCCTCTAAGCCATGCGGCGAATGAGAGTCCATGCTTTATGGCTCGTCCTTCCTCCTCTTCCCTGAATGTCCTGAATGCGAGCTTTGCTTCTGTGCCAGTGTTTGGGAGTTTGGATGCTTGGAGGTATGTGTTGTTGTGTTGTGTTTCCCTCTCGGTAGAAAAAGGGATCCCAGTGTGAACAAGGGCGGATGTTTGAGGGGGTTTCAGAATGTTCCACTTTCTTTCGTTCCTCCGTTTCTCTTTGGTAAGGTCGATGAGATGCAGTGAAGTTGTGTTCCTCCTTGCCGATTCTTGGCGTTGGCTGGCGCTAGTTTACTTCTTGTTGGCGCTAAAGCGACGAGCCTTGCCTAGATGTTGCGTACCGGTAGGCAGCTAGCTAGACGTTCCCGGCGAGCCGTTCTGATTGGATGCTTTGGCGGTTGCTCAGAGCACAGCTTTAATGGGACATGCCTTAACGAGCCACCTGAAATCATGAGTGGTGGGCTGCGTCTCCAGTGGCCCCCGCTGCCCATGCAGTGTGCTACGTAGGGCTGTTTTGGCCCTCTGAAGTGCACCAGCTCAGATTTCTCGTCTTTATTTTTGCTTGTTTTGGACACGGCCTTGGTAGCGCGTACTGCCCCCGGGGAGGACGTGTCCCACAGTCCCGGACTGATGCAATAATCTCATGACTATTAAGGACACCCTCTCTGCTCGTATGAGATTTCAGACTGTACATAACTAAAGTTTTCATTTTGTAAAAGTGATAAAGATTTGTTTTTCCTCTCTCAGACTTCTGGAAGAAATTTCATTGGCTTTTTCTTTTTTTCTGAATAAAGCAATTGTACAGCATGGTGTACTTTCAGTGGCCAGATTGAGGTTTTTATTCAGACATGAGAAATAAATAGTTGTGCAAAATCTGCTGCTGGTTTTGTTTTTATTTATGCACTGTGTAGCACGTGACGGAGCACCCCTGCCTCCTACCGTGCACTAAAGATGCCAGTGGTCCAGATGTTCTTTAGTGGTGATGGGAACCAGGGTTCTCCATTTCTAGAACACACATTTAGACACTGTATTCACCATCTAAGCCACCAGAGAACTAACACATGTCTCCAAATGATTTATATGGAATGTTGAGGGGGGGATAGTCCAGGGGAAAAAATCCTTTGGGATTACTGCGCAGTGCAGCACCCACATGTATTCCTTTGCCCTATATATATTTTAAAAAAAAAGTTTAAGGCCAAAATTATAAAACAGTGTCTTAACCGTGAGCACATTCATTGTAGTAACCTTCTGTGAGGGTGCTTTTGGAGGTGGATGTCTGGTTCCATTCACCACCACTGTGAGTAACTCCTAGGTGGTTGCAGGGAATGTTGATGATTGGAAAGTCATACTAAGATGAGCTCTTATTGGGTGTGATGAGGTGAGGCCTACCCCATCACCAGTAAATACCAGCCCCTATACAGTAGAATGTGTGTATAGATGTATTTACCTGTGTCTTCCTGTTAAAGAGGATTGGCAAAAGGGGGACAGCAGGGAGAACCGCTTACCTTATCCTTATTGGGAGGCTCTACCGGTGGGGAGAAAGGAGGGGGGGGTCTATTCATCGTTTAAAATCCTGTGGGAGAAAAAGGGAATAATTAACTTGTAAGTTGATGGGCCCAGACAATGGTATACTAGCAATGATTTGTTTTAGTCTAGGTTGTTTGTATTGAGCTACCCACTAAGGGTACCCTGCTACCGCGATGTGGATGAACCTGCAGGCTAAAAATGGCGGAATCGTTTTATAATGGGTTTAAATGGGAAGAAATGTGGTGCATGTGGTCGTCCTAGATCACTGCTGTACCACCTTAAGCTTAAAATGTCCCTCAGAGAACTTGGTCAGGTGCAGATTGTCAACCAAGAACCTCAATGCAGACGCTCTGGAGTTTTGAGCATCTGTGTCACTGCTGGACTGAAAATTGTCCTGTGGGGCAGTGTCCTGTGTCCACTGATGAAGGACTAGAGGTGACCAACACTGCACCGTCCATCTACAAGGTGGACCAGCAAGGTAGGAGTGTCTAATAGAGTGGACAGTGAGTGGACACAGTGTCTCAACACTCCAGCAGCACTGCTGTGTCTGATCCACTCACACCAGCACCACATCAGTGTCACTGCAGTGCTGAGAATGATCCACCACCCACATACGACCTGCTCTGGGGTGATCCTTACTATTGTCATCAGCATTGGCGGTAGTGGTAATGACGCCACTACGCCAGCAGGTGGCAGAGTGCGCATGTGCGTGCACTGTGTAGTGAGACGAAGAAGAGAAGCAGGAAACGGAGCGCTGCAGCTGCTAAAGAATCATGTCTGTTGTTTTTGTCCCGAAGAGGCAACGCGGGAAAGCTCAAATCAACCAAGAAACCATCCAAAGAGTAAGCAGCAGTGTTTAAATGCTGATGCTAATTTGTTTCAGCTGTCTCGTTTAGGCAGCCTGGGCTAAGCTAACATGCTAATTCTTGCCTTTCAGCTGCTGGACGAAAATGACCAGCTGGTGAGATGTATAACGGAGTATATGCAGAAAGGCAGAGCGACGGAATGTGTGCAGTAAGTGACATTTGTGTCTTGGCTGTCGAATTGTCCCGTTCCACCTTAACTGCTGCACCATTTTAAGGTGGAACGGGACAGTACGAATGGGTAGCCCAACATACCTCTCGTCTGGACGTTAACGTTTTAACCTCAGGTGCGGTACTACTTCTAAAACTAGCTAGCTGACGGCTACCTAGCTACATTTCCCATAATGCCCCGCTCGCCCAGCTAGCTTGGTGGCTAAGCTATTCGCAGTCCTCTGCCGTATGTTACACGGCCGGTGTTCCGCTGCTGGTTCAGTTTAGGATTGTTTTGTCTGCCATTAGTATATAATAGTATATTTAATCGGTGTGAAATAGTCATTTCTGCTCGAGCCGTGTAAACAAACAGCTATCGTCATCGTCTTTAGCTAGCTAGCGAGCTAGCTGGGATGCCCGGATGAGCGGGCGCGATCTGATTTGTTCGCTGCCGCCGCGGTGCTCTATGGGATATGTAGTCCAAATAAACTCGGGAGTTTTTGTCCATTGACGTTTCGAAGTAAAGATGTCGCTTCTAAAAGGTTTCTAACCGATTTAGTTTGTTTTAATGGATGTTAATTAACAATAATTTACAATAAATAAAATTCCTTTTTTAAAATAATCCAATCAATTAATTATAAATTATTGGAGGTGTAAACAGAATGGGTGAGATGGTTCAGATGCTCTTCACAGTGGTGGTGAGGGGAAGCAGGGGTCTCCATATTTATAACACCCATCTAGACAGGTTATATACCATCAGAACCACCAGTGAACCTACACGTGTCTTCTGAGTGTTAATATGGAATTCTGATGATGGGAAAATAGTCTGGACTATTGGGCCTACTGTGCAGCAGGGCCTCTCGCATGTATCCCTTTATTACAGATGGAGTAAAATACATTTTAGGGCAGTTTAGTGTTATTACAAAGCTGCATACAGTAACATCTTGGGGTTGAGGGTATTCAGTGTGGTAAGGTTCTGTGAGGGGGCTTTTAGAGGTGGACGTCTGGTTTCATTCACCACCACTGTGAGGAAAGCTTCTCTAGAACTGAGCATTTAAAACATTTAGGTGAGCCCAATCCGTCCCTGAGTAGAGAGGATTTTGTGCTCCACATAGTGGAATCTTCCGCATTTACATCCTCCAGGAACAAAAACACCCACTAGGGGGCAGTGAGCACACCTGCCCAGAGCGGTGGGCAGCCCTGTCCATAGCAGTTGGGGGTTAGGTGCCTTGCTCAAGGGCACTAGGGTCCCTCTTGCCAGCGACCCCCTGGTCACAAGGCTGGTTCTGTAACACCTCCAGCCCATGGCTGCCCCCTCTAAACTTCCTCTGAAGTGTACACTGTAGACTCCTGGTCCGTACCATCTAAGATGGACGGGATCAGGACGGAATGTATTTGGGAAGTACTGGGTAGAAACGTGCCACTGCTTTAAAGGGCCCATTTAATGGAAAACTGATCCCTCACTTTTAAATAAAGGAGTCTTGGCGTGCACACTGACTGTGTCCAAAACTGAAGGCGGTGGTCTCGTTGTAGAAGGCATCGTTGCCTCTTGTATCCGTGCTAGTGTGTTCTGGTATTTCTCCCTAACGGCAGTACCGCTGACACAGAGTATTATGGGATGTGTAAGGTAGTGAAGGATACACCTGTACTGGATAAGAAGGCAGTATTTATGAGGCTAGCGCTGCTGAACTTTAACCCTTCTCCAAACTCTAGATTAAACAAACCAGAGTCTGGAGCTCAAACATTCTACAGATCTATAAATATACATCACAGATACAACAAACTGTTTTGATTACTGTGCCTTGAGACTAATGAACTCTGTCCTCTGATTGGCTGTCCCCCCTCTTCTTAGGGCTTCACTATGAGTAGGCGGAGCTAAACTGCTGTATGCTAAATGTATGTTGGTTCAGCTGAGCTGCGTTTAGCTAGGACTTCAGTTCGGGCCTGAACTGTTACTATGACAATGCTAGTTTCTGCTAGCATCTCTGTGGGATTTCTAGTAGGACGTTAGCACTAAGCTAACGCTGGTAACATTAACCTTTTTTGAAACTCTAGATTAAACCAAAACCTGGAGCTCATAAAAGACACTGCAGAGTATATAACGTTATAGAAACACATACATATATCAAAAAAAAAAAAAAAAAAAAATCTGAAATCTGAGTTTAGCTTCCAGACTGGAATATTAAAAAAAATAAATAAATCATCTAGAAGTGCAAAGCATTTCTAAACGTGACTGGGATCTGATTAGGAAATCTCTGATTTCATGTGTTTTCCTGCTGTCTAGCCAATCAAAACATCAGTATGGCTATTCCAAGATGTTAGATATGGGGCAGTCTGCACAAGGCTAAAATGCGTTTTGGGAATGCAGATTTGCCCCTCCCTGTTTTAAACGGACTGTTACTGTATGCAGGTAGGCTGTCTTAGTATGAGGAACCAGTTTGTTATTCCCGTCTCTGCTTTCAGATACCAGCAGATCCTTCACAGAAACATTGTGTATCTAGGAACGATAGCTGACGCCAGCCCTGATTCGCCTGACGCCACTGCGGTGAGTACTCCGTAACCTGCGGTGATCTTGATCTGGAAACCTAAGACTAGTTGTGCAATCCTGTTTGGTGTCCTGTTCATCATGTCAGTTTGTCTTTCTCTCCAGGCTGACGGGGAAGCGGCAGCACCAGCAAACGACACCACAGAGAATCCCGAGCCGTCGACCGCGAGCAGCTGACGAGGGCGTGTGTAATGAGGGCGTGTGTAACGAGGGCGAGCTCTGGAGCGTGTACAGAACTTCATGTGTATTTATTACTGCTGTGTTGAATAAAGTGCAATAACTGTCATCCTGGTTTCCTCTCCTTGTTGACTAACCCCGGTGAGATGGAGGACGGGAGGCCTTAAATGAGAGCACCTGAACGTTTTTCTATTATGTTTATTTAATTTTTTTTTTTTTTTTTGCATTGCTGGTACACTTGGAAATATTCAGTTGCCAGCTCTAGTGAACGATAAGCAACATAAGCCAAGCAATCCCCCTTCATGTCGCTGATCAACGTCTTCGGTCGTTTCAGACTGGGTTGAATGATCCTCGAAAGCCACTAGTAAACAGTTGAGAAATGCTAAACTTGAATGTTTACAGTCCAAGGTCGTCTTAGATGTCTCTGGTGGTGTTACTTGTTGGTTGTTTTTTTTTTTTTTTTTAATCCGAAAAGGCTGCAAGTTTGGGCGAGAACACAGACAAAGCAAACAACCCCTACGTTTTGATTGTGCAAAGCACAGAACTATAAAAAGATAGATATTTTTATACAGCAAACGATTCTCTGTAAACATGGTAAGTATGTTAGTTGGTGTTTTTTTTTTTTTTTCTTTTCTTTTTTCCAGAAAACATGGTCATATCATAAATACAGGCAACATTGGCATCCGCAAACATCACAAAAGTTAACATTCTGGGCCGTTTGCGTCGCAGCCCACAGCCATAGTAACTGAAAAAAGGTACGGGCTCGAAAGGAAAACGTGGGGGGGAACACAAACCCAAACGCCCCAAACTCAGAACTGGATTTTAGTGTCGGTTATGGCGTATTTGGTAACCTGTTGTAGATATAACGTATATTTCGACTCTGTAGAAAAAAAAAAAAAAAATGTGCTTTTCACATCTTGGGAAAAATAAGGTTTTACTTAATATGCCTATATTATGTTAACATATACAGTAATGGTATAACATGTAAGAAAATACAAAAATAAGATTAATACTGTCAATATTTGTACAAGAAATATATTGTATTTCAAAGCAACTCAAGACGTTATGTTTTTTTTTAGTGTTAGTGTCATTCGGAAAAGAATCAGCCAATCCAAAACAAAAACAAAAAAAAGAATAAACATGAAAACGTTGACATTTTCCCAAGAGGGAGGGGGCGGGGGCTTTTTAGAGCAACTCCCAGACTCTGGTTTTTTTCTTCTTCTATCAAGCACCATATACCCTATAAACAACGCTTTGGTTGAAAAGGAAAAAAAATTAACAAAAACAAAAAAATACACAAGTGCTATAATAATAATAATTATAATAATAATAATAATAAATGTCATCAACATGGCACGTCGTTTACTGCTAATGTTTTTATACTTTTTTAATTCTTATTTTTTATTTTTAAACTGTCAGATGTTGCAAAAGTAGTGTATTTCTTTTCAAATTACACATCTCCTATGATTACTATATTTTTCTGCTGAGCCTGCTCAAAGCTTCTTCATAAAAAGAAGTAAATTATTTATATTTATTACTTAGTTTTTTTCTTCCGAGTCATTTACAAGCTATGGAACAGTAGCTGGGAGCTGTGGCCTAGGTGATCCGACACGTGATTTGGCAGTTACAGCTATTTCGACACAGTATAAGTCACAGGAGGCCTCACGCGATGGTTACGCGGGCCATGCGCGTCACCCAATCCGCCCCCCCGAGGAACGCGCCGAGTGTGGCCGGTTGCCTGCCTTCCGCAGCCAGGCCGAAGGAACCTAGAATCTGGAATCTCGCATCACACTTTTTTGTTTCTTCTTTATCACGGAATTTTACAGAATTCTGGAAGCGGAGTGTTCGGTCCAGCTGTGGAGTGGAAGCTCAAGCCACAACTTGGACTAAGATGCTGGGAAGCATGAGTCATGCACTAGAACGGCGCGAATGGCAGTTACGACGATTCGGTCGTAGCCGGCAGGGGGCGGGACTCGCGGTCTAACGAACACGAAAAGAAAAGGGAGCGGGGAAAAGAATCTGCCACAACGTTCAATACAAATTTCGCCTATAAAAAACCACACTTGTCTAAAGAACTATCAAAATGTACAGGTTGGTATTCAGAGTAAAGGTCGAGAGGAACGTCTCGGCTACAGTTTTGTACTAGGCCCAAGAGCCAAACAGTGAGACGGCGCCCACCCGGCCTCATACGTCAGGTCCCGTCCAGCTTCGAACCGCTCCGCTGGAGTGACTAACATGGCTCCTTGGCAGATGGGGGGGGGGGGGGGTTTGCTTGATCTATTTGCTCTGCAGCATCCCACGTTTTGAACGCACCCCTAGCACTCTCCGACGCTTCTACAGCCAATTCCAACCTCCGCACACCGACACGGCCACCCTTAATTGCTGATCTAGGATCAGTCTAAGCCTACGCAGAGTCCTAACCTCACACTATCACATTTCTGAACCTACAACAGCGATTAAAGGCAGCTTGCAGCAGTACTAGGCCGGCTCAGTACTGGTGCAGGTACGACGGCCGGTGTTCGGGTTTGAGCGGGAAGTTTTTGAAGCCCTTGCTGAGAGCTTTATGCTGGGTGGCTTGCTGCTGCTGCTGTTGTTGCTGCTGCTGCTGTTGCTGCTGGGCGAAAGGGAAGCCGGAGGAGAGGCCGCTGGAAGGAGAGCAGTCGTTGGCTGTCGACCACACCGGAGACTGCAGGATTTGCATGGAGTCACCCCATTGGCTGGAAGGGATGGTCATCTGATAGAGGGAAGAGCTGGGATTGGGCATCGTGTTCGAGTGGGAGGAGTGCTGCCACGGCGCCTTCGGAGGCCATGTTTTAGTTTTGCTGTCCTGTAACGCAGAGAAAGAGAACAGGACTTATTGGACAGTGAGGTCAAAGCTGGTCTGGAAAAAGAGAAGCAGGGAATTATTGATACGCCATGAGAGGTATATGTATAGCTGATGGGCCGTCCCGTTGGATGATGCACCAACTGGACTCCACTGGCTGTTCACGGTATACAGGGGTGAGGAAGCATGTCCCAACATAGTTAGGCTCACATTTGGTTCAGCTCTGAAACTGGCCGATACAATTTGTTAAAGCTTTTCCAGAACTGGCCTTGAGTTTTTGCCCCAAACCCTGAAATCAAATCAGACCTAATTTTATTTTGCTAGGAGCATGTAATAGAGATCGTCGGGGATTCAGAATTTCTGAGTATCTATGCATCTTCACTTTCACTATCTCCATTTTTTAAATTTTTTACTATTACGGCTTATTTGATCGCATGAGCTGCTTTTTACACTGTGCAGAAATTTCATAAAGAATGGACCAACAGAAATGGCCCAAAACTGCTTGGAAAGACGTCTGGTTCCATTGACTTCCATTCAAATTCCATCCTGTCCTTGAAAGTTGCCATTTTGGAGGTTTTTCTTTGGACAGCGAAGATACGCATCATGAGGCCTCTGAAGTGGGAAAGTGTGGAGCTGACATTTCACTCTCTGGTCAGAGTTTCTCATCTGTTTAGTCCAAAGAAGGGAGGAATAGGAAGACTACTAGACCAGAAGCTCAGTGCTGCATGGCAGACAGTACAGCACCCAGCTATAGCACACAGGAGACAATGCAGAAAGGCCCAGACAGACATCAGGCTTGGGCGCCTTCAACACTCTTCCCCCACCAGATTAGTGAAGTCATAGTTTAGTTTTAACATTTTCATGGTAACTAGCTCTTCACACACTGGCCATATTATGTGAAAGCAGACGTTTATAATTAGCCTGGTGGATGCCTTCCCTGACAGAATTCCGAGGAGAATTCCCTGTAGACTGGGATTGTATCCACTGCTGGTAGACCCGTATGACCGTACGCTTCCATACACCTGCAGATTCAGCTACTTCCTTCACACTATGGTCTTTGGCCACGCCCACAAGCAGTCCCTCCTTTTAGCCAATCATTAACATCTGCTCCGTTTTCCACACATGGAACGAGACATTCCCTGCCATGTAGCACCTCTTCCCAATCTATGGATCCCATCACTCACACCCCGCAGGGATTTATAGCCCATCATCGTGTAGCAGCGCCATCTGCAGGAGTCTGAAGTTACTACGGTGACTCATTATTTGTGAGCTCCTGGACCAGCAATGGAGGGGAAGCACACAGAGACCTTCCCCGATGGTGTGCTTTCGTCTGTGATGCATACAGTTCGGGAAAGGAAATACCCAACCGCATCCCTTTCATCCTCACTTCAAATGATACCGTGTGAAGGCTGGATGCGTTACCTGGTTATTGTCATCGCTGGTGTGATGGAGAGGAGGAGAGGGCAGCGTACACACTTCCTGCTCACCACAGCTGTGCTTCCTGCACACAAGGACAGTAACAGTTATCATTAAAAACATACGGTGCTCCAACAACTGACATCTAAACCCCATTTAAAATGGTTTTATTTCAGACTCACCCTGACATACAAAGAAGACAGATTTCAATTTGTACGTACAGTCATGTGCAAAAGTCTGAACACCCCTTCCCTCCCCTCAATACGTTGTCTATAAGACATCCTCTAAACACACCTACACAAATAAATAGGACACTTTCCGCTGAATTTAGGCCACATTTCCCGTTTATGTATGATTTAATATATTGGGAACGAATGAATCATAACATATACAACACTACGAGCCATAATATTCCTGAAGCGTGTTGGCTGCTATCTTCTTTTTTGGTGTGTGTATGTATGTTGCCATATGTGCAAGTCTGTGACTGGCCAGAAGAGGGAGCTTTCTAGCTCAAGAGTTGAGTCACCACCTGGAGAGACCTCTGATGGGACGTGGAAGTACACAGGCTTGGTTAAATTGGTGAAATCTTTGTCCAGGAAATCCACAAATGCTTCTTTACTTTGCCTTGAAATTCAGTTCC
This sequence comes from Prochilodus magdalenae, assembly GCA_024036415.1. Taxonomy (NCBI): domain Eukaryota; kingdom Metazoa; phylum Chordata; class Actinopteri; order Characiformes; family Prochilodontidae; genus Prochilodus; species Prochilodus magdalenae. The sequence goes on along the minus strand of JAMWET010004590.1, from coordinate 389,029 downwards.
ACAACATTCGTCTTCTTTCTTGTCCCCTTCTTTGGGTTTTAGAGAGGGAGCTTGGTTAGCTTAGTGTGCTTTTCCATCCTTTTATCTTCAGGGCAATATAACGTTTTTCAGGAAGTCGCTTCCAAGTCTCGTGTCCACATGGACAGTGTTCATCCAGAATATCCCAGACTTCTGAATGTCAGGTTCATGAATTCTCCGGCTGTCTCCATCTTGTAGCCAGTCGTTCTCTTTTCTCTTCAACGCTTCTGAGCACGATGGTCGTTTCCAGTGACTTGGATCTTCATCATATGTCCAAAATAAGAGCCACCATCTGGTTGTCTGGGCGCTGAGTAAGGGGTGAGGATTGATTTGGTCCAGGACCTATACATCCCTTTTCTTCCAGGATACCAGGATCCTTTTAAAAGCTTAGCGGGATCCATGTTTGTCCTGTCTCACCAGTATTCACATCTATCAAGGACCACAGAAGAGACCACAGCCTGGACAATTCCAATCTATGCTTGTAGAGACAAATCACTGAACTGATCTTTTCAAGCCCCTTTCGTTCTTGTTGTGCCGATCGGCTGGGTGCCAATCTGTGGAATTCCAAAAGCAGAATCCTGTTATTAATCTGATCCCAGCTGGCAAAAGCTGTCCACCATTTCCAATTAGTCTCTATCTCCATCTGGTAAAGTCACACTCCTTCCCGATGTTATGACCTCAGACATCTTTATATTGACCTGAATTTCCACAATTCCACTCTGTTTGTTTACCTTCAGTATAAGGATCTTCAGGTTTTCCAAATTTTCAGGTTACTGACGTTGCTTCCGCCAATCCTGACTCCTGAATCCTCTTCCTCCAGCCCAGTTGTATTGTTAAATTTCCTTCAGGATCAGTAAAGTGTCTGTCTCTCTCATAGGAGATGCTCAGGTTTTCCCTTTTTCCACAGCAGAAGCCTTGCTGTAACCAGCGACACGCGATGGTTTCCTTCTTATCGGCTTGTTCAGTGATCCAGTGTGCCTTCGCAATGATCTCCCTCGTTCCTTTACCGAGTTTTACGGACCTCTAGTGGTTTTGGCCTGTGCTTGTTCCTGAAGTTGCAACATCCCAAAGCCTAACATCTTGCCTTTGAGACTTTATGAGACAATAAATAAACCTGAGCAGCTTTGTTGGTAAAACTGTGCTCGGTGTTTGGTCTGGCAGCAGGTCTGAGGACCGAGCCCACTCATTTTCTATTACAGCCTGACCCTGATCCAGATCGTAACCACAACGGCTACAGCTGCATCCAAACCCACACATCACTACACATAGTAAAAGACGGTCTTCTGAGGGTGGTGTACTCGTTTCGGCATACCACTAACACTGTAGCATGTGCTGTTGGACATGGTATGTACAGATTTTCGCCAGTCCGACTGGATTCATTCTGATTACAGGTGGAAGAGGTGTTTATATGCACTCTACTCTGAAATCTGATATCAATCTCTATTTCAAGAATTCCCCAGGGATGCCTAAACTTGTACACGACTAAACACAGCTCAGGGCTTCATGACGACATCAGATCACAGCGTTACCGTCTTGGCTTCACTGCTGCCACCAGGTCTGGGCCGGAGAACATGGAGAACAGGCTGTCCCCATTGGCTGAAGAGGTCTCGTCACTCGAGCTGGCGGAGTCCCCCTGATTGGCTGACCAGGTACTGTTCACCGCCTCCCTGCACACAGAAAGGGATGTGTCAGTATAACTAACAGGCCATTTAAAAGGGGTACACGCCAATGAACCATGAGAAATCTGAGCTGCATAAGCGGCACAGGACCATGTTAGAAATCAGTGTGATGTTAAACAGAGCAGTCAGATATATCACACCATCAATATGAGAAACAATAAATTATTAAAAAAGTGTGTCTCCAGTGTGGCTGAATATAACACAAGTGGGGACTTCAATTGGTGTGTAAACAGAAACTACCCCCTCTTTTACACAAACAGTAAAATACCATGTTACTAAAGTTTCATTGAGTATTGAACTGAATACAACTGAACACTAACAGCCACATCCATCAGAATTGCAAGGCTGAGAAACATAGCACTACCTAAATAAGTAAATAAATAAATATTTAAATACATAAATAAACAAATAAATATAAATTAATTAATTAATACAAATAAATGCATAAATAAAAAATCAATCAATCAAAAATAAATAAATAAACAAATAAACAAACCAATAAGTGGCTAAATAAAAAAATGTGTGTAGTTAATAAATACCGTGGCTTCAGACATGTCGGATTGTCTAGTTTAGAAGTAATGTTGTTTATTCTTTTGGTTGAGTGCAGTTAGACACTGTGCTCTTAGCTGGACCAGGACTCTTATTCTGAAGGCCTCTGGGGTGTGTAGTAAGCCTCGGTATCCCGGCTGGCTAACAGAAAAACAGCAGAGCCTGAGCTAGCCCGTGCGCTGTGTGAGCTGAATTTGAGGTTTAAAGCTGTTTTGACCGCAGCTTCACGTCTCCATGTGTTTGGTAATTGCTTGTTTGGTTGAATGGTTAACATGCTCGTCTCTTTAGTGGGAGAGCAGGTTCATTCCCAGTGTTAGGAAAGCACTGGTGCTTTCACAGTTCCTGCCGTCTCTCTGGGCCTGTTTGAGGTAAACTCTGATGATGAGTCTATCGTGGAAGCTGGTTTTGTGATAACGGTACGCGGTTTTGTGTGTAGCTCTAACAGACGTTACATATTTGTCTTTCTGGTGAGGAACAAAGGTGAGGGGACTGGAATCACAGCAGCCTCCGTGTCGTTCGTTTGGCCGTGATGGTCACTCTAGTTGGTGCTCACCCTTCACTGTAGTACTCTGGGTGGGACCAGGTTCTGTGCTGGTCGTCGGGGAGTGGCCAGTTGCTGCGGGTGTTGCTAGGGCGACGAACATGCTGCGCCTGCCGCTTCTGCTGCATGGCCTGGTTGACCCCAGCGACGTAGCGTGCAAACTCTGGATCCGAGCCAACTGAGGTAGAGAGATGAAACAGAGAGACATCAGGGTTGTGAATCTGTAACCTCAGAGATTCAAGATTCTTTCTGATTCAGTTCAGATTTTATTTTGGTTCAATTCACACAACAACAACAACAACAACAACAACAACAACAACAACAACAAGGCCTTTAAACATTCACTCCCATATGAAATCAGCTACGGGTTCTAATTTATAGCCCAAAAACTGAGCAAATATTTTATATGGGTTATGAATGTGAATCAGAGAGAAAGACAGAAAGAGCGATTGTGTGAATGGGAGTGAAAGTCAGAGAGAAAGAAGGAGAAAGAAAGATAGAACAAGAGCGAGAGTTGGAGAGAAAAAGGGCAAGAACACAAGAGAGGGCGAGGGAGAGAGAGAGAGCAAGAGAGAGAGCGAGGGAGAGAGAGCGAGGGAGAGAGAGGGCAAGAGAGAAGGAGAGAGAGCGAGAGAGAGAGGGAGCGAGAGAGAGGGAGCGAGAGAGGGCGAGAGCGAGCGAGAGAGAGCTAGAGCCAGAGCGAGAGAGAGAGAGCCAGAGCGAGAGAGAGAGAGCCAGAGCGAGAGAGCGAGCGAGAGAGCGAGCGAGAGAGAGAGGGGAATTCAGTTGGGCATGCTCAGCTCTTTTTGAGCTGCTGTGTTTAGCCCTGAAGCTCGGTCTCTTTATCCAGACTGCCCAGCGCAGCACAATCACACAATGAAGCCGTCAAACGCACAAAGACCTGCACTGCAATAATGAGAGCTCTATAAACACAGTACACACTCCCAGCACCCCCACACACCTACCGCCCACTGTAAAAAGATCAGACAGGCACAAACGTACACCGTAAACATCACACACTCGTTCCTCTCTGCTCGGACACACGCAGTCCTCTTACCGTACTCAAACACAACACTGCCTGGAGGATACACACTATATGACCAAACCTATTCGCTCGGCTGTCTTCACACGCATATGAACCCGAGTGACATCCCATTCCTAATCCATAGGGTTCAATATGACGCCCCACTCTTTACAGCCTAACAGAAATAGGGATTGACCATTATTCCAGAAGCACGTGTGAGGTCAGACACTGATGTTGGACGAGAAGGCCTGGCTCTCAGTCTCCGCTCTAATCCATCCCAAAGGTGTTCTATCAGGTGGAGGTCAGGACTCTGTGCAGGCCAGTCCCTCCACACCAGACTCGCTCACCCATGTCTTTATGGAGCTTGCTCTGTGCACTGGTGTGCATTCATGTTGGAACAGGAAGGGGCCGTCCCCAAACTGTCCCACAAAGTTAGGAGCATGGAACGGTCCAGAGTCTCTTGGTCTGCTGAAACATTAAGAGTTCCTCTCACTGGAACTAAGGGGCGGAGCCTAACTCCTGAACAACACCCCCACACCTTAATCCCCCCTCCACCAAACTTTACACTCGGCACAGTGCAGTCAGACCAGTACCGTTCTCCTGGTACCACCAAACCCAGACTTGTCCATCAGATTGCCAGATAGAGAAGCGTGATTGGTCACTCCACTGCTCTAGAATCCAGGGGCGGAGCTTAACACCACCGCATTCTACGCTCTGCACTGCGCTTGGTGATGTGAGGCTGGGATGCAGCTGCTCGTCATGGAAACCCATTCCATGAAGCTCCACACTGTTCCTGAGCTGATCTGAAGGACACATGAAGTTTGGAGGTCTGTAGTGATGGACTCTGCAGAAAGTTGGTGACCTCTGTGACCTATGACCCTCAGCATCCGCTGACCCGCCTCTGTCATTGTACGTGGTCTACCACTTCGTGGCAGGGCTGCTGTCGTTCCCAATCACTCCCACTGTGTTCTAATCCCACTGACAGTGGACTGTGGAATATTGAGTAGGGATGAAATTTCACGACTGGGCTTATAGCACAGGTGGAGCATCCTATCACGGTACCACGCTGGAATTCACTGAGCTCCTGAGAGCGACCCATTCTCTCACTAACGTCTGTAGGAGCAGTCTGCATGAATAGGTGCTTGGTTTTCTACACCTGTAGTCATGGAAGCATATTTTTTGAAAAGCCTGCTGTCTTTTACGTTTTTCTGTCTCCTGTGGTTAGCAGATTAGCCATTTTAGCTAATTCAGCTATTTTTACTATTTAAAACCACCAGGTTTCCAAAGTGACTGGTGCTAGGTTCATCCGTCCAGTGCTCTTTATTACTTTCCTTGGATACAAGCGTTCAAGCGGCGAAGAACAAAGCCACTGAGGAAGCTGAACAGGGAAGTGGTAAACTAAAGCAATCACGTTACTGAATAACCCATCACGGAACCCCATATGCGGATGCGGACAGCTTCCACACTGACCACAGACCAGAGTCTGCTGTAAGCAAATCCCAGATTACAGATTTCAGGAGGACCAGAGAACGGTTCTTGGACTTGTACACAGCTTTCACACTTGAGCGAATGCACCGAATTTACGCTGTTCCAAGTCAGATCATGAGTAAACAACGTAAAACCAGGACTGGAGTAGCGTTACCGGATCAGGGCACAGAAGGCTTGTGCAAAACGCACCTTGATTTAATGGTGGTTATCAATAATCATGTAGTTCCAGTCCTGGATTTGGGCTTTGTAGTGTTACGCCTGCCAAGGATTAAAATCAGTTACATTACCTACCCCTAACTTCCAGCGAGAACGAAACCCAGGACTGGAAACTGGATTCCAAGTCTGGATTTGTAGACCTGGGCTCTAGACACAGGCCAGCATCAACACAAGTTGTAGCTTGATCCGCACAAGACCACATAATTACGGGAAAACGAGAGCATCGCTGCGAGAGAGCGCACTAACAGCGTGGGCAGAGTTAAAGCTGTGTGCAGCGGTGCTGATGAAGCCTCACCATGAAACAAAGTGGTTTCAACAAGGAACGTATCCAGGCTGTGTTTCGATCCACCGCTGCTGAAATTTATTTCCCTTCAGCAGCAGCCTGTTCTCTACAGCTACAGTAACCGGCTCCTCTAATGGGGCGCGAGTGTCACTAATGACTCTCCTGCTCCCGGGGGAATGTGCTGAGTGTTGAACAGTGAAGTGCCTGTAGTCCTGCTGAACTGGAGCTACACAAAGCTCTCACATACCAACATTCTGACCTGCTACATCCGTATTTTCTATCGTGCTGTTGTTTCAGCTCCTTATTGCTTCTGTGGTCCCTTCCCATGTAACTTTTTTCATTTTGTGTTTGGTGGTTGTTAATTTGCCAAACTAGCTAGCTAGCCAAGTAGCTGTCCGGCAGTTCTAACGCAAAGGCGGAACATACAAACTCTTGAAAGTCTTTGACAAAGTAATGTATAAGCGAAGTTTATAAGTGACGTGAGGCTGGGCTGAACCCGCTGCTGGTTTCTGGACGGATCCACTTCGTGTAGTTGTTCCATCTTCACAGCTCCCGACTAAAAGATTCTGCATAATCTGACCAAACGGTCTGCAGTCTAATTGACAAATGATCTGAACTGTAAAGAGAAATAAATATGCCCAGAACAAACTAAGCTAATGCTGACCAATGGCAGTGTGCTAGCTAGGCAAGCATCATCACTCACCTGCAGGGTCGAAGGGCATAGTGTCTCCCAGCACCCCGAACACTCCCTGCTCACTCTGATCTCGATTAGGCCAGGTGTTGTTGCGTGGCCCCGGTGGCGCCTTGTGGCCCAACATCTCTGACATCATACTGTCCATGTAGGTGCTGACCAACCCCAAGCTGTACAGGTCCGAGCTGAGGTCTGGCAGGGCGGGCGTGCCCCATTGGGTCATGTGTCCGATTGGTGACAGCCCTGCTGGTGGGCCCTGGGGCCATTTGCTAGGAGCTCTCTGCTGGCCAAGGGGCTGCGGTGGTGGGGGCTGCTGGGACGGGAGCTGGGGGGAGACTGGCGGTGGCTGCTGAGGTTGAGGCTGACCGATAGGCTGCAAGAGGTGCTGGTAGTACTGCAGGGTCTGAGGTGAAGGCTGGGGTTGCGGCTGGGGCTGCGGGGGCACTGCTGTTTGCTGTTGCTGCTTGGGTGTAGAGGGGAGCTGAGGTTGTTGCTGCTGCTGCTGTTGTGGCGGTGGTGGTTGAGGTGGTTGAGGCTGTGGTTGGGGCAGAGTTTGGGCCAATGGGATGCTAGCGTGTGGAACCTGGGCCTGTGAAGTGGGCGGAGCCACAGCGCTGGTCGTCTTCAGGTCTGCTGCATTAGTAGAGGCCACAGAGTTTCTTCTCTTCACCAGAGGAGAGGCCTGCTGGGACTTGCCCATGTTGAAGCCAGACAGAAAGTCGATCACGTCCTGCATTTCCTGGTCTGTGGGCAGATTCATTCCCTGCTCATCCGGGCTCGAGCCGTTGGCAACCTGCTGCCCAGGGTCAGGGGTACCAGGTACGCTCATCTGGAGCAGACTGGGCAGCCGTCCATCTGCGAGTATCTTCGGCTTATCCTCCTGCCCGCTGTTCCCTGTGCCACCAGTAGCCAGCATGCTGCGCGAGGGCGTGCTAGGGATGGAGTAGCTGCCGCCGGTGCTCGAGCTGGACGAGGTCTTCTTGGTGAATTTGGAAGTGAGTCTGGAGATAGTCTTGGGCAGGCCGCTGGATAACTTGGTGCTGCTGCCAGGGTGAAGCTCGGCAGGGACGCCATAGTCAGACGTATCCCTCTGGAGCTGGATCTGGATGGTGGGCAGGGCTTGCTCCCTGAAGATAAACAAAACGATCAGATTACAACAGGGCCAGATACGGATACAGAGACGGTGTGATATATACACTTATATTTATTATCACAATGTTTTCCACTATGACAAACATCAATGTTGATGAAAATAATGTATCATCTGCAGAGTTGACTACGTTTATAGCAGTGTATAATGTAGCGCTGTGCTTATATTAACCAAAATCATGGTTACAGATTACAGATTTCTCTAAGTGCGCTAGAGGAACCGTTTAAAACACAGTTCTTTGTTTGATAAGTTCAATAATTACTTGAGATGTTCATATGTATTTTGTCTGCTGCTCCCCGCAGAAGCGAGCTCACCAATTTGAATGCCACTAAAATGCAAACCACTATTTATTTATTTTTTATTTTTCGACGATGTTTTATTTTCTACCTTTCTGATAATGCAGAATAGCTGCTTCAGTCGTACATAAAATGGAATTCAAACAACAATAACAACGTGTCACTGATATGAATATCATTATCTCATTATCTATAAATGACATCATTACATCACATTGGTCCTGGTAACCTTTATCTTCCTTCCCAACAGCACTGCAATCCCACACCTCCTTCTGGGTGGAAACACTCCTTTTGAGATTCAGGTTCAGTTTGCTGTTCTCACTCTTATGACGATATTGCACAATACTGTAAACTCCCTGTCATGAGACGCTGTCACACTGGAATTCACTTTAACAGCAGCGTGCCTCACACAGCTACTCCTTAACTGCTGGTGGCTGTAGATACATCTAAAGGTCATCAAGTATCCTCGGTAAGTATCAGTTCCTTGTAACGTGGTGCAACATCTGAGCACCTCCTTGTTATAGTTAGGCCTCCAAAGATTCATCGTTTTGTCATATGAATATTGTCAAGCGCCATTGTTCAATTTATAGAATGTGATGTCCGAGATCCCACAACACAAAGTGCCCGATCATAGAGCTACAGCTGAAATGAGATGGTTTTTAGCACAAGGACCAGAACAGCAGGATTCTGGGATGTAGGGCAAAAGAAGCGAGTGCTCTCAGACTCACTGGGGGATATTACCATAAATCAGCTTCCTTTCTGGCCTTGTTTCCAAACTCGGCAAAAAAAGCTGAGTCAGCAGATGGCCGTGCACTAAAGGGAACCAACTGATGGTTCTGCAGCAGTGCGTTTTTCCAGAGCTGGGAGGAAACCGTGTCCTCGTAAAGAGGGCCAACAACATGACAAGAGGGCACGGCCATGACCTTCACCCAGCTTAAACTTGGTGCTTACATCAGGAGATGGTATGATACCACTTTCCCCAAGGCTGATACCTCGTGTACTGGCTTATATTCATATATAGTGGGGTGCTTCTCTTTCCAACCAGCTATTTTTAATCTTCGCTATAAAGGGGTTCATCTATATTCTCCTAAAAT
>JAMWET010004590.1:352500-375000 GCA_024036415.1 Prochilodus magdalenae | reverse complement strand
GAATCAGACTTGGTGGGAAGGTTTGACATTGTTTCACACTCGGCTGCACATGTGACTTAAGCAAGGACCTTATCTCTGTACCTGACTGACCCAACAGCCACGATTGGGGACATTCAGACAGCTGCACCATGCAGGACTACATGCACACAGACCGTTACAACTGTTCTTAGAACCACGTCACCGTCACCAAAGACTGCAACGGTGTCGTGCCAGACTCATGGAGTGACTCTGAATGGCTTTTGTCCCGGTGGAGACGACCCACGAATCCGTGTGTGGAGGCACCGTGGTCAGCACCTAGATGAACGCGACACTGTCACGCGTCATATGTCCAGAAGGCCTGGTGTCCCTCCACCTCCACCCCTACCGCACCATCTGCAGGAACTGTGTGAGGATATTCAAGCTGCATGGGATGGATTATCACAGGACACCATTAGGAACCTCTACAGCTCCATACCGAGACGTCTGGTGTGTTGGGTTAGCAAACACGGCGGCCCGACTCCACCATACTGAGAGACAGACTTCTGTATGTGTAGCTCAATAAATATTGATCATATCAGTCTAAATTTATCAGTTATTGATCCTGGTCACCTTTATCCTCCTTCCCAACAGCACCGCAATCCCACACCTCCTTCTGGGTGCAGCTGTTCAATGATAATGTGTAATTAGCACCTAACTGGCACAAAGCTGGCTACTCCAATCGGTGCGCATTTGGTGCAATCTGAACACCAAATCTTTTTCTGTCTGGCTCAGCTCACATTCATAAGCAGTTGGTTTTAATTTGTGAAACCAAATGAAAGACCCACAGAAATCACGGAAGAGTGTTTTGTTGATAAACATCTGCAGTTAAATCTAAACACACACTTTCCAGGACAAGACAGGAAGAGAGGAAAGTGCGAGGCATGTAGTTGCTCCAGGGAACAGCAGGGTGCAGGAAAACACTTGTAGGATTTAGTAGACGACCGAGACAGAACAGGAATGTGGAGAATCCGCTCAGGTCGGCAGTGTCTCTCGCTCTGATTTGCATGCCTAAGTCCTAGCGTCTAATGAATGCTTTAGGTAGGAGAGAACGCGAGTGATCACTATCATTAGAAATCCAGTCTCAGAGCTGTTCCAGGATCAGTCCAAGCAGAAGAGAATGAAGATCGCCATCATTAGAGATTAAGTGGCACCACCACTGCCGGGTTAACTGCAGGGCAGGGGATTTAGCACACTCGGCAGCTGATGAGAGAGATAACAGAGTCTGTTTGGTAGTACTGTTTGTATTCCTTTCTGTGCTGGGAAAGAAAACCAGGGTTACTGTAAACACGTCAGACAGAGTCACTCCAAAACAGCCTGGAGCAGTCCACAGGGGGCTGGAGGGGGAAACCAGGAGGGCAGCAAGCAGACGTAAAGAAGTGAAGGAAAGGAGAAATAAAAACACACAAGATGAGAAGCAATGGGGATACGGTCGCTGTCTACAGGAAAACTCGTATCCCCAAAATCGTGACTTCACAGAAGAGGGCAAAAACCTAATACAGCTTTAATGGAGGTCAATGGAACCAGAGTTTCTTCCAAGCAGCTTTGGGCCATTTCTGTTGGACCATCCATCATGAAAGTCACACACAGTGTAAACAGCAGCTGATGTGTTCAAATGAGGCATAGAAATAAGCACAAATGGGGATACACGCTTTCCATCGGACAGTGACGATATGGGGTAAACGATAAACCTTGGTCAAAAATAAAGGGTTAAATGGAGCAATGCCGGTAGAAGAACCGCTTTTGGGAACCCTAAAGAATCATATTTGTAAACAAGCATGAAGAAACCTTTCAAAGTGGCTTTTAAAGCTACTGAAGAGTTTCATGTCCTACTGAGCTCATTTACTGGCACTCATGTTTATGAAAACGCACCGATATCAACATACCAGTCATGCGTGAAGTGAGGCAAGTCGAGTGTATCCTGCTGCAGTAATGAACTAATGACTCAAGCTGCTCGTGAAGGTGGAGGTGTTACTGACTCAATAGAGGTCAGACACAAAGCTGTCAGTCACTTGAAACAGTCCACCTTGGCAGATTCCTTTCAGCCTGGTAATACACTGTGAGGCATAAGTCTATTTTCTAAACACATATGAACAAAAATCACCAGTGATAAGAGAAACTAGTTGCCGGCCCCTTCTTTAAATCATTACGTATGCGCAAGAACCCTTTAGGATCCTTTACTCCTAAGACCTTGTTCAGCCCAAACCAGATTCTTAGCATATCCTGGGTGTTAGTCACACATGTGATCTGATGTTTGCCGATCGACCACTGTTGGAGGTGGCCTGAAATTACAGGTGTGTCTCTGTCTGGACGTTCTGGAAGCTCAAACCGGATTTCGACGCGTCTGTGCCACTTGTGATGTGACATACGATAACCCCATGTCAAATCCAGAGTGACAAAGGCCGAGATTCACGAAGAGCGCCCAAGGTTCATGCTTATGCTTATACTTGCACACACTTTTGAAAAGAACAGTTTGTGATCGTTTGGAGGGTGAGATGATGCACCTCTGTCTCTCCTGCTTCCAGGTTTTAAATCTGTGTCCCCAGCACTGCCATGTAGTTCTTGGAGCCTGTCATTACCACTGTGATGCATGCAGACAGGTTGGTTTTCCATTTAGGAAAAAAGTGAGGTGAAGAGGGAGAGCTGTGAGGAGGGAGGGCTTTGAAGCTTGCCTACCGTTTTGAGCTTGAGGTTGTCGGCGGCAGACTCGTTGAAGGAGACCCCTTTGAGGAAATGGGAGCCGATCTGCAGGGGGATTGTGGGTAATTCACACTGGAGGGGCTGAGAGGTGGTCTGCATCCGGCCTGCCTGCTGAGCCTCAGCCTCGCTACAGCAACCCTTAACACCCATAGAAACACAAACACACAACTTCAGTATTCTCAGAGAAGCATTAGCAGCTTATACAGATTCACCAGCAACATCCACACTGGCGTAAAAGGTAATCTGTTACATCGTGCAAATCCTTCTGCAAATGCAGAACAAGTTCTCCTTGTTTGTAAAGTGTCCGTGCTGGGGGTGCACGACAGGAGCTGACTGTAATACCAATAGGACATTTTATTCAGATCACTTCAAGCGATCTGTGTTGAGCTTTTATACCATACCACCAAGAGGCAGCACAGACACAGAGAGAGAGAGAGAGAGAGAGAGAGAGAGAGAGAGAGAGAGAGAGAGAGAGAGAGAGAGAGAGAGAGAGAGAGAGAGAGCGAGAGAGAGAGAGAGAGAGAGAGAGAGAGAGAGAGAGAGAGAGAGAGCGAGCGACAGAGAGAGCGAGCGACAGAGAGACAGAGAGACAGACAGAGCGAGAGAGAGACAGACAGAGCGAGAGAGAGACAGACAGAGCGAGAGCCAGAGAGACAGACAGAAGAGGAAGCAGAGCAGGCGGAAGCAAGAGAAGAGGCAGCAGAAGGAAAAGAGGTGGCAGAAGAGGCAGAAGAAGAAGCAGCAGCAGAAGGAGAAGAGGCAGAAGAAGAGGCAGCAGAAGAAGAAGAAGAAAAAGAAGAAACAAGCTCTATATTACTTTCAAAATCAAACAAGTCCTCAACATAAACACTGATTAACCCATGAGCCTGCACACAGAGGAATCAGACCTGCATTGAGTCGTACCTGTAACGCAGCTTCTGCAGATTTGGGCTTCAGGTGAAATCCCCCTTTCAGTACGTACTCACAGTGTCCCAGAGAGTCCAGCGCACTTCTGTATGCCTGCACAGAGATACACACACCTAACGTTCAGGCGCAGGTGGATGGTTTCACTGAGAATGTTCTAAGAAATATGGTACTAAACTGAGAACACAAATAATCAACCCTAACTAATAATCCACAAACCTGTGCATCCTTAATTAGGTACTCGTGTCTACACTCACTCTCCAGTTTATCATCAGGTCCACTGACCATACAGGCGTTCTGTTCTTTAATGGTCAGGACCCCCACAGGAACAGGTATTGTGTGGGAAGTGGATCATTGTGTGTGTTGTGCTGGTGTGAGTGGATCAGACACAGCAGTGCTGCTGGACACCTCAGTGTCACTGCTGGATAGAGAATCGTGCACCAACCAGAACTGTCCTGTGGGCAGCATCCTGTGGGCACTGACCAACACTGAACTGTGCAGCAGCAGATGAGCTATCGTCTCTGACTGCCCATCTACAAGGTGGACCAGCAAGGTAGGAGTGTCTAATAGAGTGGACAGTGAGTGGCAGCACTGCTGTGTCTGATCCACTCACACCAGCACCACACACACTAACACACCACCACCACGTCAGTTTCACTGCAGTGCTGAGAATGATCCACCACCCACATTGTACCTGCTCTGTGGTGGTCCTGTGGGGGGTCCTGCCTATTGAAGAACAGGGTAATACAGTACACAGAGAAACAGACAGACTATAGACTGCTTCTATACGGTCAGTGGAGCTGAAAGAATGGACAGTGAGTGTAGATAGAAGGAGGTGGACCCGGTGAGTTCAAAACAGGAGTGTCAAGCTTCAGTCAAGCTTAGTTAAACTCAAACAGTGCTGGACCAGATCTGATGACCCCTGGTCTAGAACTAGAAGCTCTTAAGCTGGTAATGAAAGTTTCCTTTCGCCCTGACTTGCTGCCGGGCTGGCTGCAGTTCAGTGGAAGGGAGTGTAGACAGGTGGAGCTGGTGTGGTCACCTGCAGGGCACTATTGATCTTCAAGTTGAGTTCTTTGAGCTGGTGCTCGGGCAGGGAGGGGCTGTGAGAGCAGAAGAGCTGCTGCACCTGAATCCCAGCCAAGCAGCCATCACGACCCCGCTCCCGCAGACGTGCTGTAACCTGCAAAGCACATCATACTCGTCATTATCGTTCCCGGCTGAGGCGCTGCAGCTCTGATGGCACAAATCAAGGCTAATATTTCCCTCAAGTATCCTAGGAGGCCAATAACGCATCCAAGAAAATGAGAAGCTAGATCAAATCTCATGTACGCGTGGGCCCCGACGAGCTTTCATGTTCGTGGTTAATTCTGACGTTATCACCCGACCACAGTTACCGGAGCTTATCATCGCAATTACGTCTCACGGTACACCGTTTACACTGCAAAGAAAAGAACTGATTGGATAGTTGAGTATTCGGTAATAAATCTTATTATATATTTTTATATTATAGTACATACATTTAAATAATTATATAAAAATGCAAATTATATAAAAAAAAAAATTCTGTATTTACTTGGTTAAAGGGGGTTTTCCCCCCATGTTTCACCACCAGATGCTACAGTTGAATCAATGAACTCACTCAGTCGATTAAAATCTAGTTATTATTAGAAATCTAGTTATTATTGTCTAGACAGACAGCAGAAAGAACAAAGTACAACTCACCCTTTAAAATTTGTGATACATTTTACACTCTAAATATATAAATATATAATTTTCAGTATCTCCATTTACACTTATGTAAAAAAAATTTACAGTATACTGTTAACACCTCAATGAAAAGAAAGCTAAAGGTGTGGTTCAGGTTGAAGCACGCGCACTAAAGAACGCAGAAGGCACGTTTACCGAGACACAAATAAGCTGATAATGAAACTTTTGACTGGGGCGGTTTAGACGACGGTGTTAAGCACTCCTTGGGCTTGAGCTGTCTCGTCGCCATTTGTGAGCTGCTAAGCATCAATCGCAAATCAGCAAGATCAACCTCATCAGCTAATCATCAGCTAACAGGCCCCGTAAGAGACCCAATCACAGCTGTGACTGGATTGGGCATGTACTGGACGAGGTTCTGGATGTAGCCACATCAAGTTCAGACACTCTCACTCACACAGACTCTCTCATCAAAGAACTGGTCAGTCGGGCCAGATGTGGTGGATGCCTTCCCTGGCACAATTCTGATGAGAATTCCCTGTAGACTGGGATTTTATCCACTGCTGGTAGACCCGTATGACCGTACGCTTCCACACACCTGCAGATTCAGCTGCTTCCTTCACACTATGGTCTTTGGCCACGCCCACATGCAATCCCTCCTTTTAGCCAATCATTAACATCTGCTCTGGAGCCATTTTCCACACACGGAACGAGACACTCCCTGCACTGTAGCACCTCCTCCCAATCTATGGATTCTGTCACTCACACCCTGCAGGTATATATAGCCCCGTCATCCTCGTGTAGCAGGGCCATCTGCAAGAGCCTGAAGGTACTACCACCTTAAACACACAAGGGGAGTCATTTTTTGTCCAGGCAGGCTGTGTAGCTACAAGAAGCGTGGCACTGTGTTCGATAAATTTTTCATCACTATGGCACTGTATGCCACCAACAACCTGCAACATTCCACACGGTTCATATTTATCCGGTTCAAATTTCTCACCAGGTTTTAGACAATGCTTAGATGAACCATCCATCATGTCATCACGCCTTTGACAAGACTTCTAATGGTGCTGCAGTGACGAGCTGAAATATCAGCCTGTAAGGCAGCAAACATCCAGTGAACACAACACACGCCGTCACTACACCGTCTCAAACCGCAGTAACTCCGGACCACACTGCTAATTAAACACCGGGTGAAACAGATGACTTTGCATCCAAGCCATTTCGGACATCTCCGCTATTGTTCACACTTCCTCATTTCTCCAAGAGGGCACATGAAGCCCATGAGCGTTCCTTATAAGCCGTACAAGCTCATTTCCTTTAAGCTGAACTGGAAATTCTAAAGTTTCCTCATAGTGCAAAGGCCAATGTAGGACCAGATCTTCATGTCTCTGTTAGGGCTTGGCTGATATATCGGTTTGGCAATACCATCAGCCAATACAAAAAGGTTCCATTAATTGTTATCGTCAAATATTTCAACAGCTAATTGACAGAAAACAAGACAATGTATGACAATAGAGTTAAATTATTCACATTACTTAACAGCTTAACAGACCCTTATCGGATCACCTGTTAATTTAGTTGTTTAAAATCAGCATCTGTGATTACTTTTTATATCACTCTCTACTACTCAGAAAAACCCAATGCAAGTAAAGAACATTAAAACAGGAATATTTGGAAATTACTGTATTCCATGAGAAAACTAGCCACACCAGGTGAAGAATGATTGTTTAATTGGGGTGCTATGATCGACTCGATCGACTAAAACTGATGACCTAATTAGTTGGGAACTGATTTGGAAGTTGAGTATTTGGCGATCATATTAATGATAAGTTTTGTTATACATTTATAATTTATAACATTTACATTCATATAAAATGTAATATAAAAATATAAAATGTTTACTTATGTTTACTATTAAACAATTATATTAAAAAAATTAAATTCAAATTTTGATTCTGTATAGAAAGGTTAAAGGGAAACCAGTGTGGTTATATTATAGATGTTAGATTATAGATTAATGTAACTACATTGCTATGTGCTAAGATAAACTCATTCGACTAAAATCAATAACCCAATTGGTTGGTAACTAATTTGATAGTGAGTATTTGGTGACAGTAATTACAAAAGAATAAAATAATTTAGCCTAAACAGTCTAAACAGACAGCAGAAAGCACATAGTACAAAACTCATTGTTCAAAATTTGTGATATACATTTTTTTTAAATAAATGAATACAATAAAAATATAAAATTCTAATTTAGATTGATTCTGTACTTGCTTGGTTAAGGGGAAACTAAGTTTTTTCTATTGTATAAGTTTATCAGAATTTTCACGTCCCTATTTACAACAGATCTTCTATGCAGTGTGTGAACCTGTGTATCCAGTACCTCTGAAGCCCCTTTCCACGACCGTGTGGCCTCCTCCAGCTCACTGAGGGGCCCTGGGGCAGCGGCCTGTGTTCGAGCACCCGTGCAGCGCTCCTGTACCTGGGCCAGCGCCTCGGCCAGACACGACTGTGCCACAGGCTGCACCTTCTGTAGAGCCTGAGACAGGAACTGGAAATGTACCTGCATCACCGTCAGGAAACAGCGGCCCAGCACCTGAGAGAGAGAGAGAGAGAGCAGGGAGAGAGAGGAGAGCGAGGAGAGACAGAGAGAGAAAAAGAAATTAGGGTTTAAGTCTAATTACAGTGTAACTCTGTAAGCAAAATGACACTTCATGACCAAGGGTTTCACACCACAGACCTCCAGTAACAGGGTACACATTTACATCACTGATCAACAGCATGACCTCTGACGGGGGCAGTCCTTCCTAGGGCAGCAGGAAGTGCTATTTTCAGCAGAGCCATGGCATGACACTATATACAGTAATTCTTTCTAACCTTGAGCTAACAAAGCTAAGCTAACCCAAGAAGGGATTCCACTTGCTTCCCACAATAGAGCTAGCCTCAGTTACAGCGCTACGTCACTGCCGAAGAGCTAACGAACTGGCCCTGGCCTCTCCCAGCACACTGCATATTTCTAGTGTCAGCTAAGACAAACTTCTGCTCCGTTTCCAGAGCCGGATAAACATGGGTTGAAAGGTTTGGACCATCTAAAGGGCTTCTGAGGACTGGGGAGTAAAAGTACAGATCACCGTGCTGCACTGCTGTCCTGCCTATGATGCTACACCTAAGGGTGGTCGACAGGGGTGGGCAGACGGCTGCACCACGCAGGACTACATGCACGTAGACCGTTACCACGACTGTCCTTAACAACACGTCACCGTCACCAAAGACTGCAGTGGTGTCGTACCAGACTGTCATGGAGTGACTCAGAATGGCAGCGGGTCATCTTCAGTGACGAGTCCCGCTGTAGTCTTGGTGGAGACGCCCAACGAATCCGTGTGTGGAGGCACCGTGGTCAGCACCAAGATGAACGGTTTGTTGTCACACGTCCAGAAGACCTGGTGTCCCTCCACCTCCACCCCTACCGCACCATCTGCAGGAACTGTGTGAGGATGTTCAAGCTGCATGGGATGGATTATCCCAGGACACCTTTAGGAACCTTTATGCCGAGACGTCTGGCCTGGTGGGTTAGCAGACACGCCGGACCGACATCATATTGAGAGATACTAGCACTGCAATCCCACACCTCCAATTAGGGTGCAGCTGTTCTTCTGAGGATGAGTTTATATGCCATAAATTAAGGAATTAAGGAATACTGAAGCTTGCGTGTGCATGGGGCATCATAATGACTAGTATCTCCTCTTTAGATCATAGTAACACTCACAGCACTGCTCACTCAGTCAGGAACATTCAACTGCAGGTGTCAAGAGTCAAATATCACAGCGGGGAATAACCTGGGGAACAACCTGGAGACATATGAGAGCATATTAAACCAGAGTTTGTTTACAGACCGTCCACAAGACAGCACGTCGCCATGTCATGTGATAGGGTGAAAGAGTCAGATGCCTACTTTTCTGTCACTATTACCATTTTTAACCACAACTTTCACCTGGAGAGAGCCGACAAGACTAGCCTCTGCGTCCAGCGCATCCGCTTCAATCGCTCTGCAATGCTTCTTTACTACACAGATGTATGAATGTCTGTAAATGTCGCACCTCTTCCGCCAGGCGATCGCTCAACCCCTCATTTAGGCTTCACACTAATTCTAGTTTGGGCTGAGCATTGTTTGAGTCTTATCCCGCCCCCAACACTACAAGAGAGCCAATCAGAATTAGCTCTGAATGGCGTGAGGTCGAGATGCTGGAGGCTAAACTGATCCACAGAGGTGCCAGTCAGCCTCAAGCACTGAGGAAGACCAACCTGATCCCGTTTCTCATACTGGGGGGCTTTAAACTTATTAAAACCACCAGGATTTTATGACCACCACAGACTGAAGAGCTGAACAGGACAGGTCACTTCTGCTCATTAAATACTTTAATTACTAGTTTAAATACTAAAATTAAATACTAGTTCATTTGTGCTGTGACTCTGGCTAATACAGAGTCCTGCTGGTGTGTGTCATGCATTCGTTTAGACCACAGAGTGCGAGCTTCAGACTTGGGGGGAGAAAAAGGCTACAGAGATTTAGTGCTGATATGTGCACTAATGTGTCTGAAACTGGCCGTCTACAGACTCAAACTGCGCCGTGAGCGCTGCCAGACAAACACTCACGGTGTCCTTTCGCGGATCAGGGCTGCTGTATCTGCCCAGGCACAAGGCCTTCTGCCTTAATAGGGAATCTCGCGCACCCTGTGTTCATTAATCATAATGCAAAGGCCAAGACCGGGCCGTAAAACACGGAGACGTGCAGGGAAGCAGAGAGGCTTCACCTTGGCCTGCAGCTGCAGACAGCCTGAAGAGAATTACCTCCCATCCAGTCATCTCACATCTCTTAGTCCCTGTACCTGACACCAGGCTACTCTGATGGTGTATCAATACAGGAAGACAGCTAGATAAGACAGACAATATAGACAGACAAGACAGCTAGACGGAAAGACAGACAGACGGAAAGACAGCTAGACGGAAAGACAAACAAGACAGAGACGGAAAGGCAGACAGACAGCTAGACGGAAAGACAGACAGACAGACAGCTAGACGGAAAGACAGACAGACAAGACAGACAGACAGACAGACAGACAGACGGAAAGGCAGACAGACAGCTAGACGGAAAGACAGACAGACAGACAGCTAGACGGAAAGACAGACAGACAGACAGCTAGACGGAAAGACAGACAGACAGACAGCTAGACGGAAAGACAGACAGACAGACAGCTAGACGGAAAGAAAGACAGACAGAAAGACAGAAAGACAGACAGACAGAAAGACAGAAAGACAGACAGACAGAAAGACAGAAAGACAGACAAGACGGAAAGACAGAAAGACAGACAAGACGGAAAGACAGAAAGACAGACAAGACGGAAAGACAGAAAGACAGACAAGACGGAAAGACAGAAAGACAGACAAGACGGAAAGACAGAAAGACAGACAAGACGGAAAGACAGACAAGACAGACAGACGTAAAGACAGACAAGACAGACAGACGTAAAGACAGACAAGACAGACAGACGTAAAGACAGACAAGACAGACAGACGTAAAGACAGACAAGACAGCTAGACGGAAAGAAAGACAGACAGACAGACAAGACGGAAAGACAGAAAGACAGACAAGACGGAAAGACAGAAAGACAGACAAGACGGAAAGACAGAAAGACAGACAAGACAGAAAGACAGAAAGACAGACAAGACGGAAAGACAGAAAGACAGACAAGACGGAAAGACAGAAAGACAGACAAGACGGAAAGACAGAAAGACAGACAAGACGGAAAGACAGAAAGACAGACAAGACGGAAAGACAGACAAGACAGCTAGACGGAAAGACAGACAGCTAGACGGAAAGACAGACAGCTAGACGGAAAGACAGACAGACAGACGGAAAGACAGACAGACAGACGGAAAGACAGACAGACAGACGGAAAGACAGACAGACAGACGGAAAGACAGACAGACAGACGGGAAGACAGACAGACAGACAGACAAGACAGCTAGATGGAAAGACAGACAGACAGACAGACAGCTAGATGGAAAGACAGACAGACAGCTAGGCGGAAAGACAGACAGACAGAAAATAGATAGACAGACAGCTAGACAGAACGGCAGACAGGTAGCTAGCTAGATATGCAGACAATATATAGACAGCTAGACAGACAGACAGACAGACAATATAAACAGATAGACAAGACAGACATCTAGATGGAAATACAGACAGCCAGACGGACAGCCAGACGGACAGCCAGACGGACAGCCAGACGGACAGCCAGACGGACAAGCCAGACGCTCATGTTCAATATACTCATGAGTTTTAATCACATGACCAGTTACTTCAACCAGTCCGTAGTTTAAAAAAAATAAATAAATAAAATTTCACACTTTTCTCGACATCACGCTGAGCAATCACTCCTGCACCACAGACCCTGTGTGGCCGTCACCCTGAGCAGCACTGAGCATTTTCAAAGGTGATTCATGAGTAAAAATAGAGAGTTAAAATAAATCCAGGCGTTTTACATCTCGCTATGCAGTGTGGAAGAGGAAAGGGGAGCGGGGGGTGCACAGGGTTTTCTTTCACAGGTGCATGCTGAAAATACCTGCAGGCTGAGCTGTAAAGGCAGAAATATGTGCCCCCCCCCACGCAGAAAAACGAGACTGGACTAGTTCCAGTCTTTCACAGCAGACATCAGAGCGCTGACCCAAGACAATCATCCAAACATCAGCCAGTTATCTGACCAGCTGGACCGTAATCATTATTACTATAACACAGCATTAGACACGCCTTGTTTGTCTTGTTCCAACAGGGCTCTAGACTAACTTGAGGCACTGGTTGCACTGGTGCGCCTAACGTTTTTTCTTAGGTGCACCAGCACCAAAGTTAGGTGCACCCAAATTTTCAACTGCATCACATTCAGCACCGCAGTTTTACAAGTTCTCTTTTTCTTTTCTTTTATTAATCGCTGTCCATATAGGCCACACTGACTTGTAAATGATTAACTAACAATGTGGTCAACATAAAGTTCTTTAATTGAAGCACAAAGACAGGTAGCAGTGCATTTGTTGCGGCTTGTAATGTGTTTTATACATACACTGTGCTTTTTCAGCGCTTCAATTCGAAATGTATTAGAACCAGTCACAAACGCACTACTGCCGGCCATGGTCTTCCCACACTCCTTACAGTAAATGCAGGCTCTGACTCGTAGCCGATCGAATGTGGCTCATTATCTGATGCCGTCTCCGGACCAGGGCTTGACATAACCAACAGTCTGACACGGAGCCATCAGCCTCCCAGGTTAACAATTTTCGAACGGATCAGGCGTTGACTTAACATTCTTAACCCAAATGTTGTAAATCATTCTTTTCACCGTCTCTTGCTATCCGCGGCGACACCCGCTCTGTTTATTTGACGGGCCTAGGCTGCTCACCGCTCTGTCTGACTGCAGCACACGCATTTTCAAACGTACACATGTACAGGAATATCAGGACCACGGCCAATCAGCCCCGCCCTTCACCATCTTTGATTGGTTTAGACCACGAAATGGGCCTAATGTGTGTCTGTTTTTAACCACAGGGAGACTTTCAGAGTCACGAAGACTTTTTCTTTTTTGCCCCATCGAACGGCTGGTCGCACTGATGCGACGTCAGATTTTTTTTAGTCGCACCATTGAGAAATGAGGTCGCATGCGCGACCAAATTGGTCGCACTCTAGAGCCCTGTCCAAGGACTGAGTGTGTTTTCCAACTGTGTTTTCCGACAATGATGTTCTGGAAGGTTCTCCATCGCCCACAACATCCGGGATATAAATGGTGCTAAGTAGACTTCAAGCAGCTTCTCGAACTATGAGAAAACTCTCCAGAAGTTTACAGAACATTCCGGAATTTTCTAGTACTTGAAAATTCCCTGTCTGGGACTGTACGTACATACATACATGCATACAAGTGTGTTACACCAGCCATTTCAGTTGATGCTCCAGCTGAGTGAGTGGATAGTGGATAGAGAGCTACAGGTCATTTGTAGGCATCAAGAGGCTGCAGCATCTGGCAGACGCATTCTGCTCCACCTATAGACCAACTTATCAAAACCAGAGCGGAACGGTACTCTGTTAAAGCATGCACCAAGATGTACGAGGCACACTCCAGCAAGTCTGTCAAGACAAACTGTGGAGAACCCTGACGGTAAGGTGGACGACCTGAGCTAGCTTAGAGGGCAGATGATTCACTGAAGTTTGATGTTCCAGCAAAAATACACTCGGCAAGTAATAACTGCACCCAGAAGGTAGTGAGGGATCGCAGTGATGTTGGGAAAGAGAATAAAGGTTACCAGGAACAATAAATGATGAGACTGATATGATCAATATTTATGTTTACAGAAGTCTGTCTCTCAGTATGGTGGAGTCGGGCCGCCGTGTTTGCTAACCCAACATGCCAGACGTCTCGGTATGGAGCTGTAGAGGGTCCTAATGGAGTCCTGTGATAATCCATCCCATGCAGCTTGAACATCCTCACACAGTTCCTGCAGATGGTGTGGTAGGGGTGGAGGTGGAGGGACACCAGGTCTTCTGGACGTGTGACAACAAACCGTCCATCTCGGTGCTGACCACGGTGCCTCCGCACACGGATTCGTTGGGCGTCTCCACCAAGACTAAAGCGGGACTCGTCACTGAAGATGACCCGCTGCCATTCTGAGTCACTCCATGACAGTCTGGTACGACACCACTGCAGTCTTTGGTGACGGTGACGTGGTGTTAAGGACAGTCGTGGTAACGGTCTGTGTGCATGTAGTCCTGCGTGGTGCAGCCGTCTGCCAATGGTGCTGCACTAACAGAATGACTCGGGGAGGACACCACTGCTCACTGGATGTCTGAAATGGTGGCTGTTGGGTCAGTCAGGTACAGAGACAAAGCCCGTCCTTGCTCATGTGGGTTTATAACCTCTGGGTGCAGTACTTTATAAATAACCAATCGTGTTCAGAAGTCGAGAACAAAATTCTCGTTATTCTGTTAGCGAACTATCCAGGATGGAGAATAAGGTGGTACCTAGTACTTCCTGAAACATGAGATGCAGAAAAGGCTAACGCAAGGTCAAAGACTGAACTTCGTAGGCGTGGCTCCTTGAAGAACTGAAGTCTCCTGAAACGAACGGAAGCTGGAATACAGGACAGGTGTGGGTCCAGAAGCAAACTGAGTGTAACATGCAACCTATTTGTGCCAAGCTGCAGATAATAGCATCGCTTCATTCACACAATGGCAGGATCAGGTGTCGGCATCAGCACAGGTGGGGAAAACCCAACCCTCACTGATCCTGGCGAGAACGCCGGTGAAAACCTACACCTTCACTAAACAGCAGCACCGTCCTCGCGGAGAAGGAGCTTCCCTCAAACAAAAACAAAAGACGACTAATAAGCAAAAACAAGACGCCCTGAGACGACAAAGCAGATACAGTCTGTACCGTGTCCTGTGCGTGCCTGTATATGTGTGTGACTGTCTGGAATTCTGTTTCCTGCGGTTCGCTTCTGAGCGCAGTAGACGGCTGTCTAATAAACCGTGACATTTTCATGCATATTTGGCAGCTGAGACACACGGCGCAGTCAGTGAGCAGCAGTCAGATTATAAAAAAAATGTTTAAAAACCCACATGGTTTGTTTTCCATGCAGCCTGGACTTCTTTTAGGCTTCTCGGCAAAGGCGGGAATAAGTGGGGGGGGGGGTTTTTGCATACCAGAATTCCCTTAACACGAAAAGCACAAGCTAACTTTAAAAGGACACAAGAACAAAAAAAAGGGTTTGATAGAGGAAAACGTCACTCTCAGTAATAATAATAATAATAATAATAATAAGAATAATAATAATAATAATAATAATAAAATTGAGATTAGATTAATAAGAACACTAAGAATAATAATAATAATGAGAAGAAGAAAGATTAAGAATATTAATAAAAAATAATAATGAGAAGAAAATGATCAATAATAATAAGATTAGATTAATGAGAACACGACAAAGAAGATGAAGAACACGAGGAAGACGAAGAACACAAAGACGACGACGAAGAAGAACACGGCGAAGAAGAACACGACGACGAAGAAGAAGACAAAGAAGAAGAAGAACAAGAAGAAGAAGAACAAGACGAAGAAGAACAAGACGAAGAGGACGACAAAGAAGAAGAAAAAGAAGACGACGAAGAAGAAGACAAAAACGAAGAGGACGACGAAGAAGAACAAGACGACGAAGAAGAAGAAAAAGAAGACGTAGAAAAAAAAGACGAAGAGGACGACGAAGACGAAGAGGACGAAAAAGAAGAAGACGAAGAGGACGATGAAGAAGAACAAGACGACGAAGAAGAAAAAGAAGAAGACAAAGAAGACGACGAAGAAGAAGAAGAAGACAAAGACGAAGAGGACGACGAAGAAGAACAAGACGACGACGAAGAAGAAGAAAAAGAAGACGACGAAGAAGAAGAAGAAGAAGACAAAGACAAAGACGAAGAGGACGACGAAGAACAAGGCGACGAAGAGGACGAAGAAGAAGAAAAAGAAGAAGACGACAAAGAAGATGAAGAAAAAGAAGAAAAGGACGATGAAGAAGACGACGACGAAGAATAATTTAGACTGATATGACGAATATTTATTGAGCTACACATACAGAAGTCTCTCAGTATGGTGTCGGACCGCCATGTTTGCTAACCTGACATGCCAGACGTCTCGGTCTGGAGACGTGTTGCTGTTCAGAAGTGCAGTGTCTGTCGTATAAACCATGTGAATGTTTTGATCCGGGTCATTTGGGGTCATTTGAGAATATCAGAGATCCTTCACCCCGTACCAAACAGCTGGTCAAATCAGGCATTTATCACATCACCGGACCCCCTCAACACTAACCCCACTCAAACCATTCGGGGCCCGGTCCACATATGAGAAGACTTCTAACTATTAGTTTTTGTGATGTCACAACCACCAAAACTATAATCCTTCCATCTGCGATTGCACAACAGAGGACAGCCAATCACAAGAGAGATCATCTGACAAGCCCCATCAGAAACAGCACGTTTCCATCTACGGGACAGATGCTGGGAAATGGTCCTGTTAAAACCAACAACCTCAGATAAACATAGCGGGGGACTGGAAGTGGGTATGGGCCCTTTAAACTATTTCCATTGCTGTTCCAAGACGTTCACACAGAGCCGTATTTGCTTCGGCAAACATTCAGAGCATGTTTAAACATTTAGCATTGGAAAACAACATTCCAGCGCAATCAGCTCCGAGGAACGAATCTGGAATTCGGATCTCATGAAAAATCCAATCTGTACTAGAAAATTCCACACTGTGAATCAAACCCAAACGTTTCCACTGGCCGCCTCCCGCTCCTCACCGCAGGGTGTCCCATTTACAGATTGTGGCATGCGGCCTTCCTGCCCTGGGCACGGCCACATCCACCAGGGCACGGCTCCCCTTCGCTCATAAAGGACCGTTATAGGCTTACGCGCCTTCCATCGGGCCGAAAGCTTCGGTTTGTCCAGCTTTGGAGCAACAGAAGCAAGAGCTAACCTCAGGAACGGCTGGCCAGGCGGCCTTCCAAGAGGGGGAAAAACAGCGGAGCTCCCAAAATATCCTGGAGCAGTGAACGGAGGAATACCTCTGTAAACCTCTCAACTCGCTTTCCTGCCGTCAAAAAGGATCAGAACCTCGTACAGACAACATCCGAGCTCTAAATTAAGGAACGCAGAGTCTTTAAGACAAGGCATGGCGAAGTATGAAGTTTCATTTACTGAAGGAATTCCATATGTGGAATGCTGTCAATCCGACAGACCGCAGTCCACTTCATGAGGCTTAGGGGGCGATGTGGTGCCACTGAGAAGGAATTTTTACTTAGAGCATCTTCTGCTAGGCGAAAACTGTTAAACCAGCTAAACCAAACCGCAGCTCTATTTTCAGAACCATGCTGGTGGTTTAACCTTCCCACTTAGCTAAGGTTAGCATCTGCTGCTAACAAAGCATATCAGTTAACAGCAGCTCAATGAAACAGATACACCTGCTCAGAGTTTACTCTGTACCCTCTAAAGCTCAGTCAGTCAGAAAGCTGGACTGAACCTGTGCGGCCGTGTGCAAAGTTCAGGACATCTTGCTAACCTAATGCTAGCTTCCAATGCTAACCTAGCATTGCTTGGTTTTAACTAGTACCAAGTCTAAGCCTTATTTTATGACAAAGATAACTTAGTACCAAAAACTAGCTATACTAAACACCAAACTTTACCTCAGTAACAAACACTACTTAGGTTTACTTAGCACCGAGCTTTATGCGACACCACGCTTAACCTGGCGCTAAGCTTTATGCGACACCAGGCTTAACCTGGCGCCGAGCTTTATGCGACACCAGGCTTAACCTGGCGCCGAGCTTTATGCGACACCAGGCTTAACCTGGCGCCGAGCTTTATGCGACACCAGGCTTAACCTGGCGCCGAGCTTTATGCGACACCAGGCTTAACCTGGCGCCGAGCTTTATGCGACACCAGGCTTAACCTGGCGCCGAGCTTTATGCGACACCAGGCTTAACCTGGCGCCGAGCTTTATGCGACACCAGGCTTAACCTGGCGCCGAGCTTTATACGACACCAGGCTTAACTTAATACCGAGTTTTATACGACACTAGGCTTAACCTGGCGTCGAGCTTTATACGACACCAGGCTTAACTAGGTACCGAGCTTTATACGACACCAGGCTTAACTTGGTACCGAGCTTTATACGACACCAGGCTTAACTAGGTACCGAGCTTTATACGACACCAGGCTTAACTTGGTACCGAGCTTTATACGACACTAGGCTTAACCTGGCGTCGAGCTTTATATGACACCAGGCTTAACTTAATACCGAGTTTTATACGACACTAGGCTTAACCTGGCGTCGAGCTTTATACGACACCAGGCTTAACTTAATACCGAGCTTTATGCGACACCAGGCTTAACTTGGTACCGAGCTTTATACAACACCAGGCCTAACTTGGTACTGAGCTTTAAACAACACCAGGCTTAACTTGGTACTGAGCTTTATATACGACACAAGGCTTAACTTGGTACCAAGCTTTATAACACCAGGCTTAACTTAGTACCAAGCTTTATAACACCAGGCTTAACTTGGTACCGAGCTTTATACAACACCAGGCCTAACTTGGTACTGAGCTTTAAACAACACCAGGCTTAACTTGGTACCGAGCTTTATAACACCAGACTTAACTTGGTACCAAGCTTTATAACACCAGGCTTAACTTGGTACTGAGCTTTATAACACCAGGCTTAACTTGGTACCGAGCTTTATAACACCAGGCTTAACTTGGTACTGAGCTTTATACAACACCAGGCTTAACTTGGTACTGAGCTTTATACAACACCAGGCTTAACTTGGTACCGAGCTTTATACAACACCAGGCCTAACTTGGTACTGAGCTTTAAACAACACCAGGCCTAACTTGGTACTGAGCTTTATAACACCAGGCTTAACTTGGTACTGAGCTTTATAACACCAGGCTTAACTTGGTACTGAGCTTTATAACACCAGGCTTAACTTGGTACTGAGCTTTATAACACCAGGCTTAACTTGGTACTGAGCTTTATAACATCAGGCTTAACTTGGTACCGAGCTTTATAACACCAGGCTTAACTTGGTACCGAGCTTTATAACACCAGGCTTAACTTGGTACCGAGCTTTATAACACCAGGCTTAACTTGGTACCGAGCTTTATACAACACCAGGCCTAACTTGGTACTGAGCTTTAAACAACACCAGGCTTAACTTGGTACCAAGCTTTATAACACCAGGCTTAACTTGGTACCGAGCTTTATACGACACCAGGCCTAACTTGGTACTGAGCTTTAAACAACACCAGGCTTAACTTGGTACCGAGCTTTATAACACCAGACATCACTTGGTACCAAGCTTTATAACACCAGGCTTAACTTGGTACTGAGCTTTATAACACCAGGCTTAACTTGGTAGCGAGCTTTATAACACCAGGCTTAACTTGGTACCGAGCTTTATAACACCAGGCTTAACTTGGTACCGAGCTTTATACAACACCAGGCTTAACTTGGTACCGAGCTTTATACAACACCAGGCTTAACTTGGTACCGAGCTTTATACAACACCAGGCCTAACTTGGTACTGAGCTTTATACAACACCAGGCCTAACTTGGTACTGAGCTTTAAACAACACCAGGCCTAACTTGGTACTGAGCTTTATAACACCAGGCTTAACTTGGTACTGAGCTTTATAACACCAGGCTTAACTTGGTACTGAGCTTTATAACACCAGGCTTAACTTGGTACTGAGCTTTATAACACCAGGCTTAACTTGGTACTGAGCTTTATAACACCAGGCTTAACTTGGTACCGAGCTTTATAACACCAGGCTTAACTTGGTAGTTTTTAAACATTACTTCATTTCACTCAGCACCTAGCTTTACTTAGCAACCAACACTAAACGAACACCACTCTGGAAGTGCCAAACTTCACTTTTACTCTGTTCCAAGGTTTACACAGAAGCTAATTTTGCTTAGTACCAAAATGTTTACCCGGAGTCTAATTAAACACCAAACTGTTGGCAGCAGCTCTCCGGGATTTTTGCGCAGCCTCGGCTGAAGTTGCTCTGAGCAGCAGACTGTCAGGCTGTTCGGGGGTGAGCAGCAGCTTACGGGCCATTTTTCTTCTCACATCTCCAGTGTTTCTCACACTTCTCCTACAGATCCTAACACCTCTACAACAACAGAGCCCTATTCTCTCCAGCCACACATCCCTCAAATCAAATCCTACAGGCTGGGACAGATTTCTCTGAGGTAACATGGAGAAGAAATGGAACTGGATGGATCTATTTTAAAACACAGCCAACATGTTTTCAACCAAGACTCAAGCATGCTGTGTGTTAGGGTCTTGAGATGTCACGTAACCTTAGTCCGTCAATTAGAAGACTTCTACCAGGTAACCAGGAAGAACCGTGCAGGTTATTACTGTACCCGGAAGAAAAGGAACAGAAAACTCCTGCTGCCCCAAATGCAGTTGATCAGACATGGAAGCTTATACCAACCAATTAGCACAATGCTAATCACACAGTTAACAGATTCTAAAAGTCCTCAGAATGAAAAGGGTTAAAGGAGCTTAAGGGCTAAAAAAACAGAAAGATTAAAAATGTTTAAATAAATTAACATGAAAAGGTGCAGATTATTTAGAAAGCATTACAGCTACTGAGTGCTAATATTTGCAGGGGAGGAGCTTTACGCCTACTGACAGCTGACTGGGCGGTTAGCTATACAGCTACTGAGTGCTAGTTGCAGGGGAGGAGCTTTACGACTACTGACAGCTGACTGGGCGGTTAGCTATACAGCTACCGAGTGCTAATAGTTGCAGGGGAGGAGCATTACGCCTACTGACAGCTGACTGGGCGGTTAGCTATACAGCTACTGAGTGCTAATAGTTGCAGGGGAGGAGCTTTACGACTACTGACAGCTGACTGGGCGGTTAGCTATACAGCTACTGAGTGCTAATATTTGCAGGGGAGGAGCTTTACGACTACTGACAGCTGACTGGGCGGTTAGCTATACAGCTACTGAGTGCTAATAGTTGCAGGGGAGGAGCTTTACGACTACTGACAGCTGACTGGGCGGTTAGCTATACAGCTACCGAGTGCTAATAGTTGCAGGGGAGGAGCATTACGACTACTGACAGCTGACTGGGCGGTTAGCTATACAGCTACTGAGTGCTAATAGTTGCAGGGGAGGAGCTTTACGACTACTGACAGCTGACTGGGCGGTTAGCTATACAGCTACTGAGTGCTAATAGTTGCAGGGGAGGAGCTTTACGACTACTGACAGCTGACTGGGCGGTTAGCTATACAGCTACTGAGTGCTAATAGTTGCAGGGGAGGAGCTTTACGACTACTGACAGCTGACTGGGCGGTTAGCTATACAGCTACTGAGTGCTAATATTTGCAGGGGAGGAGCTTTGACTACTGACAGCTGACTGGGCGGTTAGCTATACAGCTACTGAGTGCTAATATTTGCAGGGGAGGAGCTTTACGACTACTGACAGCTGACTGGGCAGTTAGCTATACAGCTACCGAGTGCTAATAGCTGCAGGGGAGGAGCTTTACGACTACTGACAGCTGACTGGGTGGTTAGCTATACAGCTACTGAGTGCTGACTGTGTGTATAGCATTACTGCCAAGTCTTAATGTCTGACTAGCAATACAGCTGAATAGTTGGCTGGCATTACAGCTACCGACTACAGACCGACTACTGCCTGCTAAATGGCTGGCTAGCATTACGGCTAGTGGGTTCTGAATGGCTGGATAGCATTACAGCTACTGAGCACTGATAGCTGGGCTGACTGGATGGTGTGCATTATGGTTCCTGAGTGCTGATTGGTTGGCTAGCATTATAGCTACTGTGTGACAAATTATCAGCTGGCATTACAGCTACCCCATGCTGACAAACAGTTACTGAGTGCTGACTGGTTGGCTAGCATTACACCTACTGCATGCTGGTTGTTTGACTAGCATTAATACTAATGAGTGCTGGCTGACTAGCATTAGAGCTACTGAATTCGGAATGACTGGCTAGCATTACAGCTACGGAGTACTGGCTGGTCGGCTAGCATCATGGCTACTGTGTGGTGAACAGTTGACTTCAAATACAGCTATAGACTACTGAATCGTTGGGCTTGCATTACTGATACAGAGTACTGAATGGTTGGTTAGCATTACTACTGACCAACTCAGTCCATTTTGAGGCAAAAGGCTAATTGGTGGGCTATTAGTCTCTACCACAAAGCAAAAGTAGCCATCTTCAAACATCAAAGTCAAAGTCAATTTGGAAAAAGTAAATGCCGACGTACCTCTACATCCTGCAGGCTGAAGTCATTCTGGTCTTTGAAATTGGCTGCGCCGGCGCTGAGCTCCATCAACATCTTTGCGATCTCTGGCTTTATGGCGGCCGTGAGCCGGCTGGCCGCCTCCATCACGTGCTCCTGCACGTCCTTCAGCTGCATGGCCGCTTTGGAGTAGCGCGAGTTGCGGAAAACGCTGCCGAAGAGCTCGGTCAGGAAGGCGCTCGCGCGGCAGAAGACGTTCAGCGCATCCAGGTACTTTGAGATGCCCTGCTGGATGTCCG
>JAMWET010004590.1:345000-347500 GCA_024036415.1 Prochilodus magdalenae | reverse complement strand
TGTCCCTCCACCTCCACCCCTACCGCACCATCTGCAGGAGCTGTGTGAGGATGTTCAAGCTGCATGGGATGGATTATCACAGGACACCATTAGGAACCTCTACAGTTCCATACCGAGACGTCTGGCGTGTTGGGTTAGCAAACACGGCGGCCCGACTCCACCATACTGAGAGACAGACTTCTGTATGTGTAGCTCAATAAATATTGATCATATCAGTCTAAATTTATCATCAGTTATTGATCCTGGTCACCTTTAGCTTCCTTCCCAACACACCTGTACTCCCACACCTCAGCTAGGGTGCAGCTACCACTTGAATGAGGAGTTTATTTCTATAAAAAAAAATCCAAGTTTAAAAAATGGTCACGCGTAACTGAATTATGACAAACTAATTTGGTACTCCAACCAGGAATGTTCTCAGTGAAGGAGGTCCCAGGGCTTGTGCTGGAGTGTATATAGAAGGCGGAGGGGATGACGGAGCAATCTCACTCCAACACCAGAGTAAACACGTTCATGTGTTTGCCCCGTCTGACCATTAGGCTCCTCTGCGAGTTCCTGGAGAAATTCTTTTGTGAGCTCTTTTGGTCGGCTCAAAAGCAAACTTCCCCCAACACCTCACCTCATTCTCCTGCTCCTTTCAGTGAAACGGAGGGGGTCGTGTTTGAAGGCCCACAGAGGGGCCGAGAGGGGCCCAGTTCCTGCCTGTAAATCCTGAGGATTAAAAACCACTGCGAGGGTGACGACAGGGCCGGCGACGCCCGCTTTAAACACAGCTAAACAGCCTAAATATACCTGTAGAGGAAGAAGACCCAAGACAAAACAGTCCAGTGTCTCTCGGACAGAGTTTAGGACTGAACTGTGTTTAACACAGGGGTGCACAGATCAGACATGGCTGGATCCAGCGACCAAACTTTACCAGCTTACAGCTACAAGACTGATCACTTGTTTTTTAGACATTCAGAGTGGGTTTGGTGTGAAACGGTTGATTGTAGACAGTCATAGATTCCTTTACGGTCCTGTACAACATACAGACACATTTTTTTTAACTATATAAACCACCAGTGAACCTACAGGAGTCTCCTGGATGTTTATACGGAAAGTTGATGATGGTATAACGGCATAAAATCTGAAAGAGTACATTTTTAAAGGGGGCTGATGCCCTCCAACTCCTCTCCAATGCAAATAAATTACAAATATGTATCTAAAGCCAAATATTTATCAAAACTACACGTCAGGCATCAGGCAGCGTATTCATAAACATTCGATCTGATAACTTTGTGAGGGAGCTTTTAGAGGGGGACATCTGGTGCCATTTAACACCACTGAGAACAGAACCTTTGCATACCTGATTACAGGTATCTTTTGGTAGAATACTAACTAGCAATCAGAGTATAGTATAGTATAGCAGAGTATAGTACAAGATAGGATGGTACAGCATAGTACAACATATTGCATAGTGCAATATGTTGGTATGGTACAGTATAACATGGCATAGTATAGTACAAAGTAGTACAGTGTATTCGGGTATGGTATAGTACAGCATCGTACAGTACAGCCCAGTACCGTATAGTACAATACAGCCTACAGCACATTGTGGCAAGACTTAGTATAGCACAGCATAGTACAGTACAATATACTACAGTATGGTATGATATAGTATAGTACAGTACAATATACTACAGTATGGTATGATATAGTACAGTACAATATTCTATAGTATGGTATGATATAGTACAGTACAATATTCTATAGTATGGTATGATATAGTACAGTACAATATTCTATAGAATGGTATGATATAGTGAAGTACAATATACTATAGTATGGTACGATATAGTATAGTACAATGTACTATAGTATGGTATGATATAGTACAGTACAATATTCTATAGTATGGTATAACATAGTACAATATACTATAGTATAGTACAGTACAATATACTATAGTATGGTATGATATAGTACAGTACAATGTACTATAGTATGGTATGATATAGTACAGTACAATATACTATAGTATGGTATGGTATAGTACAGTACAATATACTATAGTATGGTATGATGTAGTATAATACAGTATAGTACAGCACAGTACTGTATAGTACCATGCAGTCTAGTATGACTCCACACAGTGCAGCGCAGTATAGTACGGTACAGAGCTGTATAGTATAGCATAGTACATCACTAGTGGTGATCTTGATTGTGAAGTGAAACACCCACATAAACACAAACACTAGAGGGCGGAGAGCACCATCTGCTCAGAATGGTGGGGAGCCCCAAACATGGCGCCCGGGCAGCAGTTAGTCAGGGGATAGGTGCCTTGCTCGAGGACGCTTCAGGGAATCAGACTGGCGACCCACGGGTCACAAGGCTGGCTCTCTAACCACCAGTCCGCGACTGCCCCGGAAGGATGTCAATATTTGTTGAGGTATTTAAAGTAACACAGCTGTTTATTTTAACTACAGATAAAGCAGGTTCACACCATCAGGCCTAGATAAACAAC
>JAMWET010004590.1:250000-340000 GCA_024036415.1 Prochilodus magdalenae | reverse complement strand
ATCACTGATGCTGATGGCCACTGTTTGAATAACTGAACTACTATATACACTTCACTCTATGAGGAGGGGAAAAAAAAATATATATATATATATACATATATATATAGACATATATATATATATATATATATATATATATATATATATATATATATATATATATATATATATATATATATATATATATATATATACACATATATATATATATATATATATATACCTGAACACACAAAAATGAACACTATAGAGCTTTTTTAGAAGCCATATCGCCCCCTACACATCCTGCACACGCACACACACTTATCAATTAATTAATTAACTCAAGACCTATAAGCTAGCTGATGTAGGTTATTGCAATTACCACCCAGCTTTACTGTAATCCCAGGGAAGACACTGTAGTAGGAGGGAAAATGGAGGGATAAATAAAGAGGATAAAGGAAAAACAAACAGCTGAACAAAGTGTTGACAAGCTACGCCCAGCCAACCACAAAACAGGGCACGGTTTTCCAGCCATTCCCTCAGTTCTAATATCCGCTCGTCATCCTTTACGTCGCGACACAGTAAACATCCCCATCCCTCCTCAAGGTTCTGCTCTCCACACAGGCAAACAGCTCCGAGCTCACAGACTCTCAGGACTGTCCTCAACATCTGGTGCCAATGAAGCACAGGAATGCTCCTCTCTCTCTCCCAACACACGTCTGGGTGGCTTCCCCGCTAGCAGAGCCTAGCTACAGAGCTAGCGGAGGTGAAGCACGGACGGCACAGAAGGACCAGGGGTCCAAGTGCACATTCCTTCCTACAGCACTAACAGAGCCTCCACAACAGACCAGATACACCCACTCTTACTGAGCGGGAACAAAGCCGGAACGTTCAGTCCAGTCGCTAAACTGGCTGTAGAGGTGTGCTTTCCCAACTCGGACACATTTTAGCCCAGGTCCACATGTGGATAACGAGGGCTGCAGGAATTAATCGACTCAGCCGACTAATAATCCATATCCAAATTCGTTGGCAACTAATTAACAGTCAATTAGATTATTGGTGCACATCTCGGTTTTTATTAAGATTTGCATATATTTGCATAAAACAACCACAAGATACATGTAAAAGTGGTTTGCTACTGTTTTTCGGTAATTGAGTAATTCATAATCCGAATAATCTATTAACTGTTTCAATATTCTATAGATTATTCGATAGATTATTAGATTATCAAAATAACTGTAACTCTACCGTACACGTCTCCAACCACCAACCTTAAAGAACTCAACGTATCCATCTACCTTTTTGCGTGATTTGGAGGAGGAGATGTGAAGCGTGAAGTGGTTGATTGTAGAAACTCTGACTGCTTTGTGTTGGTGATGGTACCCGGGGTCAGCAGGTCTACAATCAGGAGAGAAAATAAACAGAAAAATAAATATTATTATTTACTGTACTGCAATATACTGAATCACCAACGCTGAACTCGTGCTCAGGGATAGCGAGCAC
The DNA here is from genome assembly GCA_024036415.1 of Prochilodus magdalenae. Lineage (NCBI taxonomy): Eukaryota > Metazoa > Chordata > Actinopteri > Characiformes > Prochilodontidae > Prochilodus > Prochilodus magdalenae. The sequence goes on along the minus strand of JAMWET010004590.1, from coordinate 338,515 downwards.
TGACACAGCGTTTGTGAAACAATGTCTGTCCGTCGAGCAGAACAACAGATGGGCATGTAGTTTTTCCACCACTTTCTTAAGTGGAAAAGGTGGAATTTTTTCCAAAAACTGTTGGTCGAATTAAAAAGATGACAGGTAGATCAGAGCGAATACTCCAAAGCTGAAACGGCATCAGTGTATCGTATACTGCAGGACCAGCCAGTGAATAATAAAACTCAACGAAGAAGACAAAGATGATGAAGACTGCAAAGACGAAGATGATGAAAAAGGTGAAAGAAGACAAAGGTTAAGAGAAAAGAAGACATAGAAGAAGAGCAAAGACTATGTAAGTGAGACAAGATGAAGATGAAAAAGAAGAAGACGAAGGTGATGAAGACAAACAAGACAAAAAAAGAAAGAAGAAGAAAAAGACCAAGACGAGACAGAAGACATCGAAGGTGAGAGGACAAAGATGAAAACAAAAAAAGGTGGTGAGAAGACAAAGGTGATGAAGACAAAGGTGATGAAGAAAAACAAGACGAAAAAAGAGAAAGGAGACAAAGCCTAAGATGAGACAGAAGACGGCAAAGGTGAAAAGATAAAGATGATGAAGACGAAAAAGAAGATGGTGAGAAGACAAAGGTGATTAAGATGATGATGAAGGCAAACAAGACAAAAAAGAGAAAGAAGACAAAGAAAAAGACGACCAAGATGAAAGAGAGAAGACAAAAACAAAAAAGAGAAAGATGAAGGAGAGACAGAAGAAGACCAAGAAACAAGTAAAGATAAAGTGCTCACACATCTGCACACAGCTGTATGTGACTAGTCAGGATCCTCACCGGACCCGACTAAAGACTAGTAGACGGTTACGCTCTAGTGCAGACCTCTGAGATGACGGTGCTGCGAAGGCTGATCCTGAGATAACGATTACCCAGCCATACACTGAGCAGATCTAGCATGTACAGAAATCATCCGGGCACGTGCAATTCCTCTGGACGGCCTGCTCTGGGAAACTCACAGCCGCTCTGACTAACTGGCCCTACACGTTCAACTGAATTCCAAACAAGTTTCTCAGACAGACTTCAGGTCATTAACCAACCAGACACAACAGCAGCACTGCAGGGCCGAGAGCGCGACTCTCGCGGCTTCGGGTGGGAGGCGGACAGTGCTGAATAACCGCTGATTTAATGAACTATAAAATTCCAGCACTGTGATTGTTTTTTGGCACAGTTAGAGGTCAACATGCAGGATCAGGGAACGCTTTGAGAACTGTAGAGCAGAGCGAAGTCTATCCTAACAGCATTCCCAATTTTTTGTTTATTGCGTTGGTGGAAATCACAGTTCCTAAAACTCCTCCTTGGGCGAAAACATGCAAACTGTACCGGAGAGACTGCTTATACACAGATGAGTCACATTATTATGACCACACAGTAGTATTCCGACAGTGGTGGCACTCTGGGGAATGTTTTCATGGCATTCTCCGGGCCCACTCATCCATGTGGAAGGCACTCTCAGCCGATTTGGGATACGAATCCATCTCTCCAGGCTCGCATGCACCTATACATGTTGAGTGTCTTTCCTGGGGAGGATGGGATCTTCCAGCAAGACAATGTGACATGCCACTTGGCTAGAAGCCAACAGTACACTAACGCATCACACTTACTGAGTTACTGTACACCAACACACTACTTACAGTACACTAACGCATCACACTTACTGAGTTACTGTACACCAACACACTACTTACAGCACACTAACACATTACACTTACTGAGTTACTGTACACCGACACACTACTTACAGTACACTAACACATTACACTTACTGAGTTACCGTACACCGACACACTACTTACAGCACACTAACACATTACACTTACTGAGTTACCGTACACCAACACACTACTTACAGTACACTAACGCATTACACTTACTGAGTTACTGTACACCAACACACTACTTACAGCACACTAACGCATTACACTTACTGAGTTACTGTACACCAACACACTACTTACAGCACACTAACACATTACACTTACTGAGTTACTGTACACCAACACACTACTTACAGTACACTAACACATTACACTTACTGAGTTACTGTACACCAACACACTACTTACAGCACACTAACACATTACACTTACTGAGTTACTGTATTGGCTTGAGTCGGTACACAAGTTCAGGTGTCAGTGTTGGTCACTAATCGTTACACTGTTTAACGTATGTGGAAAAACAACAATTCGGCACATTAGTTCCACAACTGGATCATGAGGGGAGCGCATGAACAGGCCCTGGAGAAGCGACATGACCTCCTGACTGGAGTAGCTCCGCATTCAGAGCCTCGGCAGCAGCCTCAAAAACGCAGGCTCCATTTCAGCAGCAGGCCAAAAGCGAACACGGCTCACATTTCAGCCTCACGTGGCGTACAGCAGGATTTGGAGGGGGGGCTGCTGTTTTAGCCTCCCGGCTGCCTGACCGAGGCCTGCTGTGGTTAAAAGTTCTATTTGGTGTCTGGCAGATACCGGAGACAATAACAGCACTCGCTACTCCATTATATCCGAGCTGCCGAGAGCACGTAGCACTAGAACCCAGGCGAGAAAGCCGAACCTTTGGGAGACAAAGCCTCAAATGTTGCGCGTTCTTCAATCACGTTCGAATGTCTTTCTCTTCAGATCCCAGGAATAAGGGACCAGGCAGGATGTTCAAGAGAATGATGTCACTAGTAACTGGAGGAGCTTCGGATGCCCACCCAAAATTGGCAACAAAAGTCTTTTGAAGTCGGAAATACTCTCCGAAAGAGCACCTGGAAAGGTCATGGCCTTCGTGACACCGGAGCACTGCTGTCGTTTATTTTTGGAAGACACAAAAGTAAGAATGCGTCTTTGTAGCTGCAAGCAGCCCCAGAACAGACGTCCCCCCAGTGTCTCTTGGTTGAGCTGTATCTGCCGATACAGACACAAACATATTTACCATATACACAACGGCACAACATCAGCGGCACAAATAGCTGCACCCGAAAGGAACCAAGCCACAGGACTGAAACTTGGTGGGTAGGTTTGACATCGTGAGACAAGTTTCACACTCGCTTGCGCACGTCAGCAAGGACGGGCCTCATCTCTGTACCTGGCTGACCCAATAGCCACGACTTCAGACACGCAGTGGTGTCCTCCATGAGTCATCCTGTTAGTGCAGCACCATTGGCAGACGGCTGCACCACGCAGGACTACATGCACACAGACCGTTACCACGACTGTCCTTAACACCACGTCAACGACACTTAGACATCTAGGAGGATAACAGAGCATCTCCAGTTCTCCGAATGTCTTTGGACTGAGTGAGGAAACCAGAGCACCTGGACGAGGAAACAGACACTAGGAGAATACGCCAACTCCACACAGAAGGACCCCAACCCTACTTGAGGCAACAGCACTACCCACTGCACCACCTTTCTGATATCACTACACATCTCCAATAACAATACTCGTATGTTCTCCTATGTTACGCTTGGTCAAACCCTTCATGATGCAGCACCATTTAGTAGTGACCTGAAGTTGTGGAGAACTTTCCAGAATTGCAAAACCTGTGTGTCTCACGCGTGCAAGATTTTCACAAGGCAGGAGAATCCATAAAGCTACAACTGTCAGTAACTGCGCCAGTTACCTCGGAAAATCAACAGCGAGGAACGGCGCCCTCTACTTCCACCCCATCAACACGCCGTAGGCCAGGTACCAGACACTGGCCAAAACCAAGCATCTTCACACTGGTCTGGGTCCCTTTCAGGAAGTTCTAGCTCAGGTTGAACGACACCGGAGACGAATACCGTGATAATTGGGTAGGAGAAACACAAAGGGTCAAATTTGAATTGATAAGCTACATTTGGGAATGTACTGTGAATAACTGCAACGGAAAGCCATTCATCTTTTTACACTGCTAAATCCAGTTCCAGCAGTGAAAGCAAACAAACCTAGGTGCCCTGTGTCCCGTAACTTCCTCCAGCTCACTCTGGGGGATCGCAAACCATCCCTGGCCAACTACACTGAGCTCCTCCCAGCTAACAGAGCTTCTCGACCAATCAAGTAAAGTTCAGCCCTCCGAAGAAAGCTCATTTCCACCTTGTAGATTCCACAAGAGCCAGGTTTTGGTACATGCCGCCAAAAGACCTTAACACCCATCAGGCACTGCACCAGTCCCTCAAGCTGGACCTAGCGGGTGGTGGGCCCACATGGTTGCCCAAGTTGCCTTTTCAGGCTTGGCCTAGCCGGGTTTCGTGGCCAGCAAGCGCTCGCTGAGGAGCACTGCTTCCACACCTGGCTCCAGAAGCAGGTCCCGGTAATCATCTCCCAGTCAGGGTACACAATGTCCTTTCTGCATTGTGGGACTCGGTATCATGTTAGTCTGTGTCTTCACTCCAGACCCGGGAAACCCTTCTAGGAGCATGCGGCTCCAGACGACATTGCTCTAAAGATTCCTAGACCACACAAGCCCTTCCGCCAAGCCAAGGCCCCGATCCAGGAATATTCAGGACAGGACAATGCTAAATATTATCATTCGGCCCAGCTTTACGTAACGGGCCTAGTTGGATCATACAGACGCCTCTGGACCTTCCACTTTTGGTGAGGATGTTCAGACAGCACCGCGTGATTGGTCAGCAACTCTCCATATTAGTACCACACTAGCAGCTGTCTCTCGACGACGATTAAAGGCCAACACATCATGCAGCCCGAGTGACGGAAAAACATTAATATCGGTATACTTGCGACACTACATTCCGGCTGAGGAGCCAATTTTCCTGCAAATTAGGAAATCCGTAATTCTGCAGTAGAAAGAAACCTTTGGCCTAAAAACATTTCCTTGCTCCCTGCCAATTACAAAACCCAGTGTGTTTCACTTCTGACTTTCAAGAGAAGTATTTCCCCCCTTTATCCTTTTGGCTGACTCAGGAAAACACATGAGTAATGGCTCCAGTGAAGCACAGAACGTTCCAGCATAAGGAACCCAACATAAACACTCTATAGACCCCACGCTTACGACTAGCGGGGGCTCTTAGACTACATATGGAGGACGATAAATCAAATCAAGGTCGGGGCATAAAGAGAACAAGGGGCTGGGTAAGGCTTCACAACATTTCCACCCCCCCACCATCCCACCTAAGCCCGACCTTTATAGGGAGCGTGTACGTTTGGAGGAAAACGGCGTGACGGACACTGGGACACTGCTGGGAAACATGGTACTGGTACTGTAAACAATGATGTCATATCAGGTCAGAACCCACTTTCCCTAGACTACTGTGGATAAAGGTACTTAAGGAAAACTGACTAACAGCACTGCTGCATGGATACCAGGGCACAACTAGCCCCAAGTGTACTTAATGAGAAACCGTAGGGCTGAACGATTTGGGAAGCATATCTAATTCCAATATTCCTGATCAGTACTGCAACTGCCATTCAAGTTGCCGTTATCCTCTGGGATCTGAATTCCAGCCTGTTATGTGGCCAATAAGGCCAGAACACGCTCAACCTCAGTTAGCTGTGGCCGTGATGTCACAGCATAAGGTTGTTTGGCTGCCTCTGATTGGTCCGACACATCTCCGGGCGGTTCACAAGCTCAGGTTTAATGTTGACATTCCTCATACAAGACACCTGATGAACAGCCCATACAAAAAATTGGAATCTGCAATTTGAATACTGCACTCTTAAATTTCTTTCAGTCGTAATTGACAAGATTTTTCCATTTTATTACTTTATTAAATTATTTAACGTAGAGCTACTCATTTTATCCTGTCCACTCCAACTCCCCAAACTCCAGAAAACTGAATTTTCTCGTATTAGGAAAACGCACAATTGTCATACTATTTTTGCCATGCATCACCCACTAGTTTATCATCACCACTCACTATTTTATTTTGTTCCTGCCCAATTAATTTTTTTTTAAAGGCTAGGTAAAAAATTTTTTTTTACAAATTAAGTAATAAAAAACTAAATAATTAATTACAAATAAATTAATCAAAAATACTGAATAAATTATTACTTAATATAATAAATACATTTAAAATAAATAAAATAAAATATCCAACATGCATCACAATTAAAATAGATTTTTTTTTTAAAATAAATTTAAACCGAGATTTTATTATGAATGGACCAATATAAATGCTACAAAGCCGCTTCTACACAATGTCACGCTAACCAAAATAAAAAAATGTTTTGGTTTCTTTTTACAAATTCCCCTTTTTTGGATAAAAGACAATATATTTGCAAACAAATAAGTCTCAGTAATAATAAGACCTAGAGTGGCCTTCTCCTTCTGTACTATACACGAACAAATGACCTAGATATGAAACTGTTATCAGTCAAATTATGCAGCCACATGCACAATGAATTATGACACGATGAAGCAACATTCCAAACAACTGGCTCCAACAAATTCTCCAAACTGATCGTAGACATGAGGGGGACCTCGGCTTCTGCTCCGTGAGCTTTTAGCTCCTACCAGCATTTGGATGCAGGTCTCAGCAGTGAATGGTGGAGAAGCTCATAACCGCAATTTCTTCGTCCTCCAGTTTATATGATACGTCTTTGTACATGTCCATCGGTAGAAAAACAAAGGGCAGAAGAAAGTAGCGGATATTGTTGGGGTCTTTGGGGAATTAGGTCCCCATCTTATCACTGTACCACACCGGGATTCACTGAGCTCCTGAGAGCGATCCAGTCTCCCACTAACGTCTGAAAGAGTGGTCTGCATGCATAGGTGCTTGGTTTTATACACCTGTGGCCATGGAAGTGCTTGGAACACCTGAATTCAATGATCTGGTTGGAGAAGTGAATCCTTATGGCATTATAGTGTATGTGCTTTCAGAAGCTTAGCATAGCACAGCTAGCATAGCTAGCTTTCCTGGGCCCTTGTATACGCTCACACGTTAGCCTGGGGCATAAGTCGACATAAGCAATGAGCCGCATGCTAGTGTTAGAACAGGGTGTCAACAATAAATATAAAATAAATAGATAAATAAATAAAATACCCAACATGTATGACAATTTCAAATTAAAAAAAAAATATATATATATATATATATATATATTTTTTTTTTTTTTTTTTTTATGAATTTTAAATTATGATTTGAACCTGGATTTTATCACGAATGGACCAATATCACTGCTACAAAGCTGCTTCTACATAATGTCACGCTAACTGAAAGAAAACAGCATGTGTGAAAATGACGCTCATGTAAACCCAAGACATACTGCACTTGATTGGCTAAACTCTAAGCACCAAGCATATCAAGGTCCTACAGTGAAGGAGAACGAGGCCTAGGCAGGGTTTACTGTAGCCTTTTGGACTTTATTACAGTTTCCCAGAAGTATAAACGCTATATTAACAACCCTGACAGTTCATATTCATACCACACTGCATTACTGATACTCTGTCCATGTCACGTAACCCTGGGCACCAGCAAAAACAACCCTGCAGTCCAACACGTAGCCTGGACTGAATACTGTGTACTTAATATTAGGTTTCTTTTTACAGACAGTTACAATGTACAGTACAGCACACAATGCAGCCAAGACGGAAATCAAATTATAGGATTTGAACGTGCCCGTGGATCAAGACTGTGAGAAGAGCACAAAGGGTATCATCCGCTTTGGCCTAGCTATCCTTCAGAATGATACCAGCACGTGTTGAGTTATGTTATGCCATATTTTCCATTAACACAGCAATCTGGACCAAACGCAGAAGCAAAGAAGTGTAAAACCTGCCACAGTAAGCAAGGCAATTCAGTTCTGGCTGCTTCGGTAGACCAATTACAACTAACGCAAGACTTACGGCATTAGCGTGAGGCTAATTGGAGTGCAACAAATGGCAACGGAAGAGTAGAAAAGAGAGCAATTTGAAACAACGTTTATAAAAGCCTCTCAGAGTGACTTACGTAAAGCTCATGTGGGGAAAAACAGGCAAATTAGGACTCAACATTCAGCCGTAACATTAAAACCACACCTCCTGGTCTCCACACTCACCATCCAGTTCATTAACTCCACTGACCATACAGGAGCACTCTGTAGGACTACAGTCTGAAACTCTAGAACGTCTGTTTCTCTGTGTACTGTATTACCCTGTTCTTCAATGATCAGGACCCCCACAGGACCACCACGGAGCTGATGTGGGTGGTGGGTCATTCTCAGCACCACAGCAACAATGACATGGTGGTGGTGGTGGTGTTTGCGTGTTGTGCTGGTGTGAGTGAATCAGACACAAAACTTCAGTGTGACTGCTGGACTGAGAATCCTCCACCAACCAAAACTGTCCAGCAAGCAGCGTCGTGTGGGGCAGCGTCCTGTGTCCACTGATGAAGGACTAGAGGATGACCAACACTGCACTGTGCAGCAGCAGATGAGCTATCGTCTCTGACTGTCCATCTACAAGGTGGACCAGCAAGGTAGGAGTGTCTAATAGAGTGGACAGTGAGTGGACACAGTGTCTCAACACTCCAGCAGCACTGCTGTGTCTGATCCACTCACACCAGCACCACACACACTAACACACCACCACCACGTCAGAGTCACTGCAGGGCTGAGAATGATCCACCACCCACATCATACCTGCTCTGTGGTGGTCCTGTGGGGGTCCTGTGGGGGTCCTGATCATTGAAGAACAGGGTAATACAGTATAAAGAGAAACAGATGGACTACAGTCTGGAACTGTACACCTACAGAGTGTCCTATATGGTCAGTGGAGCTGATATGACGGACAGTGAGTAGAGATACAAGTGTAAATACACACACACACACACACACACACACACACACACACACACACACACACACACACACACACACACACACACACACACACACACACACACACACACTATATATTCCCAAAGCTGATACCACTGTTAATTCCTTACCCACACAGCGTTCACACACTATTTACCTCCTGCATTCTTTAACGTAAGTGGAGACGTTTCAGTTTTCCAGCCAGTGGGGTCGTTTTTTAGCATGACTGCAGACTCACAGTAGCCAGTTTTCCATCCAGCTGTTGAATTCAATTCAAGGGAACAACTGAAACGTGCACAACAACTCATGTGAAAGAGGGTCAGTTTCCATCAGAGGGAGAAGAAAAATCTCTACGGCATGAAGACCAGAGAAACCCACCGAGAGTCCACAGCCGAATCATCGAAGCCGCAGTGCCGAATTTAATGGCTCTATTTTACGCAGAATCAGAAAAGTAATCAGTACTCTGCATTTTAAAGACGTCCATTCATTTTTACCTCCATTCAGATTCCAGAGCCCGGACAAAACCCGTTTCACCCCCTCCCGTCCGGCAGGCGCTACAGAACTGTATACTAGGACTACCAGACACAGGAGCAGCTTCCTCAGACCATCTCCCTCATAAATGCCTGGTCTGCTAGGCCATAACTGCTCCTGGTTCCCCTGATAGTTATCACACCCATCCCGACCACTGTAAACCATAATTTAATTCCTAAACATGTTGTTCAGTGCCGCACTTCCATGTGTACTGCTGTCTATATTTAATCTGCATGTCGCGTGTGCATTATGTATTTCTGTAAAGAACATTTTAATATATCACCAGTATATTACTTGCCCTATATAGTCCAGGTATACTGTATATAGTCCGAATACACCAGCGGCTGGAACCTAATCCCTTAGTGTGTAACCAATAAATCAGATTCCGATTCGGATATAGAACACACCGAAGAGATGTGTGAACAGCCTAAATACAATATAGCCCACGGCACAACGCGCCACGCAGCCCACGGCACAGCGCGCCACGCAGCCCACGGCACAACGCGCCACGCAGGCCACGGCACAACGCGCCACGCAGGCCACGCCACAGCGCGCCACGCAGGCCACGGCACAACGTGCCACGCAGGCCACAACACGCCACGCAGGCCACGGCACAACGCGCCACAACACGCCACGCAGCCCACGGCACAACGCTCCACGCGGCACGCAGCCCACGGCACAGCGCGGCACGCAGCCCACGGCACAGCGCGGCACGCAGCCCACGGCACAGCGCGCCACGCAGCCCACGGCACAACGCGCCACGCAGGCCTAGCTAGGTTGCCATGACACATTGTTTTTCAGATATCTAGATCGTTCCAACTCCAGAACATTTGGTCTGATCGGGAGCACTTCTTGTACTTGTATACAGCTTCTGATTGGACACAGCGTTTCCTTTCAGCAACCTGAGTAGATTTTTTTTCCCCCCTATTAAGAAATAATAGAATGATAAAGCACACGCACTGTACTTACTTCTGCTCGACCGACATGACACCCCAGACACCCATGCATGGATTCAATGTTGGTCTGACACACATTCGTTTGTCTTCTTTCCCTCCATTTCACGTTTCTCCCTTAGAGTACCATTCATTTTCAGCCCCACCCGAACTCTATTGTCTCCCTTAACCTACAGCCATCAAAACTGTATGTACTCACTCAGGACAGACTCTAACTCTAATCCACAGACATACTGACTCGCACTCCTCTATGTGACGTATATTCATCCCTCGTTCCTCCCATGGACACCCATTGATTTTCAGCAACACAGGAAACCAGCTAGCAACAAGCTTAAGCTGCAATCACAGGAAACCAACCTCCCCAGTTACTAATGGGTTTTTAGCCATACCCATTATGGACATCTTGAGTAAAACAGCATAGGCAGTAGTAAAGTAACCCTCACACAAGTGTCAAGTGGTGATGGAACGCAGGTGAGGCTAAACGTGAAGAATTAACCTGAGAATAATTAAGGTTTCATCCGGTAGCACCTGTTTTTCCGATGACATCAGTCTGAAGGAGTGAGGCAGCAGCCTCAGGTTGCTCAGAGACTTTACGCAAAGCTTCCGACACACTACAACCTCTAGGTTGTATCCACAAAGGCGTGAGCGAGTGAGTGGTGAGTGAGTGAGTGAATGTGGACGGGTGTTTGAAAGCAGCACTGAAGAAACTAGGCTTGAAAACGGGCGGAAGTGCCATGATGCATTCTTTCCATACCATCTATCACCATCATCATGACGTCCCCAGTCACGACCATGCAATATGATGGCGGTTTACCATTATACGCATTCAAATCACGTCATAGACAACATCAGCACCACAGAGTAGGCCTGTGCAATTGGACCACTGTAGTTAATAAGGCATTCCTTACATGTGGCACCGCAGGTTCTATATTGTAAGAAAAACCGAATATCGTGACGCTAACCACGTTTTAAAATATCACGATAAACTGTTTTTGCCCTATCGGCCACTCTTAACCCAGAGTCAGTACTGTGGCAGTACAAACAAGTCCTGAGATAGGGTTAGCAAAAAGAACGGTTGAGTTAATCTAATAAGATGACTCATTTATTCCACGTTTCGTCCTCGACCACGTCCCAGCAAGAGGCAGAAAATAAAAGAAACATGAAACAAGAGGCAGAGAGCTCCTAATCTGGTCTTTGTTACAACAACTAAACCCCCCCCACAACCCTCGCCCATGAAAAGATTCCATTGTGACATTCTAAACGAGAGAGAGAGAGAGAGAGAGAGAGAGAGAGAGAGAGAGAGAGAGAGAGAGAGAGAGAGAGAGAGAGAGAGAGAGAGAGAGAGAGAGAGAGAGATTCTGAACAACACTGGAACACTTTGTTAGAGGGCACATCTGTCTGACCAGCAGAACGAACGAGTGCACATACACACCATGGATCGACTCAGAAACATTCAAGTTTCCTTTAAACCCAGGAAAGTGCATTTCCTGCTCCTTCATAAGGTGTTGCTAAACATGAATGTGAGTCTTTTGGATAAACAAGGGATGAATACAAGACACATAGAGGAGTGTGGGTCAGTAAGGCTGTGGATCAGGTTTGGTGATTTTGGTGATCTGCCCTGAGAGAGAACATGAAGTTTGGTGGCTGTAGGTTAAAGAAGACTATAGGGGCTGAAAATTAATTAAATTAAATTAATTAATAAAAAAAAAACCCAAAAAAAACAAAACACAAACAGACGAGTGCGGCTCGGAACAACACTAAAGCTGCACTTGGGGGTCTGTTTTGAGAAACATTGTCTGTTGGTCGAGTAGAAGTACAGCAGATGGGTGTCTACTTTTCCCAGCCCATTAATTCATGTCGGATCAATACGCTGAATACTAATACAACATCCCTGAACAGACCGAGTAGGAACGAAAAGTACACCCATGTGCTGTACAGAAGTGTTAGGGTAGTGATATACATGGTGCTAACTACGCCTATGACGCTTCCTTACCGCTGCACACTCAGACGTTAGATCAGCGTCACTTTAAAAGTCGATCTGGAAACAAATCTGAAACCGTTATCCCGTGCATGGTGGGAAATGCTGGACAAGCGAAGTTGTCTGCCCTCTAGAGGATGCCTCCAGTAACATGCACAGCAAATAGGTAGCTAGGTGAACTAGTTGTCTTCGTAAACACATAACCAAACAGGAAGTATATCGCTACCATCAGTCTGTTCAAGCATGATGCCGCAGAAAGTGGATAAACAAAATAATAAATTTTATTATTAAAATTATTATCATAAACGTATTTACATTGCAACCCCAATATTGTTGGGAAATTTGTCCCCAAATTCAGTGATACAACACCATGATATGGACCAATTAGGGCTAAAGTGTCTCAGTATTCCAATCTGGTAATCCTCCTATACCGCCCACCCCATCGAAGGAGCCATGAACCGGCACAGACCTTCGGTTTCTCTGAACAGACACCCTCAAGTAAAGGTTTACCACAAACAGCCAGCCTAATAAACCTTAACCACAATTACTGCACAACAAACAGCAGGCAAATTAGACAATTAGCTTCACAGATAAACACCCAATAAATAACTCAAACTGTTAATCTGACAGATCCTGCACATCGTAGCACTAAGAACAAACAAACAGGCTGCGCTTAATTTCATAACACACTCTGTACAACGGCAACCCATCTGCAACGAATCAGTCCCGGCCAATACATCTGAAAACCGCATTCAGGAAAGTAACAGGAGTAGCGCTGATGCTTCAAACAGGCTAACATTCTTAAGCTGTACAGTCATATTCCTCCTCATCAGATCCACCGTAGGGCAGGAGCTGACCCCAGATCAGCACCATGTTAAACCTGGCTCTGTTCATTTTACACTCACTCCAAACTATACATCTCATCCACAGTGTGAAACTCCATAAATCTCCTCACACGCTACAAACAACATCTCGCAGGCCGGAGTTTTCAGTGGGTCTGCGGTAACGTCAACTTGTCCTGGCTCCAAAAACAGGGACGCTCTCCGCGGCGCACTAGAAAAGGCCGTCCGCCTCTTTCGCACACTATTATTGAGCTCCCATCAATTGAGCAGCAAGTCACGATCCTTTCTTTCATTCCCAAAACTGAAGGGACCCAAACAGGAAATACATTCCACATGACCTCAGTGAGAGCGTCGCCAAAAGGCCTAATTCTAGACTCGCTACAACGCGGCCAACAGCCTCTCGCTCGGCTTCCAGCGCAAACGGGGGAAAGAAAGAGCTGAGCTTTAAATCTATAGTGAGGGGATCTGTGAACTGTTTACATCTGGGAAATTTTTTGGGAGGTTGTATTTACAGCCAAAGTTGATTCCAGTTTATTTATCCTGATAAAAGGCATGTTTGGGCTGGAAGTGTGGAAGCTTTCCGCGCCTTAAAATAAGGAATAGGAAGAAAAACAAACTCTTTATCTTTGAAAGCCACAGCAAAAGAGCTCTGTACACTACTTAGGCTATATCAGGAATCTACTCTGAGGGCAGTAACCTACAACATGTACCCTGAAGGCAATCAACCAACAGGACTGAAACCTGTTGGGTAGGTTTGACATCATGAGATATGCAAATGATTCAATTTTCACGCTCGGCCGTGTATGTGACGTTAGCAAGGACATGATGACGTACCGACATCATCCTGTTAGCGCAGCACCATTTGGCAGACGGCTGCACCACGCAGGACTACATGCACACAGACCGTTACCACGACTGTCCTTAACACCACGTCACCGTCAGCAAAGACTGCAGTGGTGTCGTACCAGACTGTCATGGAGTGACTCAGAATGGCAACGTGTCATCTTCAATGACGAGTCCCGCTTTAGTCTTGGTGGAGACGCCCAACGAATCCGTGTGTGGAGGCACCGTGTTCAGCACCAAGATGAACGGTTTGTTGTCACGCATCCAGAAGGCCTGGTGTCACTCCACCGCCACCCCTACCGCACCATCTGCAGGAATTGTGTGAGGATATTCAAGCTGCATGGGATGGATTATCACAGGACACCATTAGGAAACTCTACAACTCCTGGAACTGGAACAGACTGGTATCAGAGTGGTCAGTTTTTACTACTAGCTCTCTGAGTGTTATGTGAGGGCGTACCAAGCTTGGGAGTAGGCAGGCAATAATGATTGTGTTATGAGATGATGTCATCTTGTAACAGGAAAAAGGAAACGTGGGGCTCCAGAACACGGCAGACCATTAACATGGTCCACATTTTTTTTTCCCCAGAAGCCAGTCTAGTGTACATATACTCAGTTTTAGACTGGAAAGGCTTCTTGATTTCTTGCAGGGTTTGAGTTTTCACTGCGTTTAAAGTAGCTGGCATTCTTTTAAACCTGGGCATGTAAAATATAACAGGTATACCCCAAAATCCCAGCCTTCAAATCATGGAAAACGACACATCACACCAACAACATCAATGGATCTTCAGAGAGCCTAACTTAAAAGATTAAAAAAATGTTTACGTTGCAACCACAATATTGTTGGGAAATGTGAGGGTCTATTTCCCCCCCAGACCCTGGTGATACACCACCATGATATGGATCAATTAGGACTAAAATGTCTTAGCATTCCAATTTGATAATCTTCCCATATGATCCACCCTAAACTAGACGATTAGCTTCACAGATAAACACTCAGTAAATAACTCAAACTGTTAATCTGACAGATCCTCCACATCGTACCCTGTTACACTAAGAACAAACAAACAGGCTGCCCTTAATTTCATACGACACAATTTGTACAAAGGCAACCCATCTGCATTGAATCAGTATCGGCCAATACATCTGAAAACCACATTCAGAAAGCTACGAGAACCAGCTAGCACAATATTCCCAGCACGGACATCACGCCGGCGGCTGTGAGGAGGCAGAGATTTAAGCATTAGCCGAGTTGGCCTTCGTCCTGCTGGACTACTTATCAGTTGGCTAGCACGCTCAACTTGTGTTGTAGAAGCTGCTTGACGTTTCGCTATGTTAGCCATGTTGTTAGCGATCGTAAGTCACATCAGTCTATTTCAACACAGGTTTACCCAGTAGCTGCACATCTCAAGATTGACGTTAGCAGCTAAGTAGTGTGGTCCAATCCTACAAACAAGCAAGTAGCGGGTCCACAGGGGGGCCTCAAACCACAATGTGTATTCACTAGAGATGCATCCATACTGGTACCAGTAGCACCCCGATATCAACATTCCGTATGCCATGAGACCACGTTGAGGGCACTCTGTCGTGCTAATGAACAAACTCTAGCTGGAAGCAAAGGAGGGTCTGTGCACACAGACAGCTGCTGAGGCGGAGGCAGCCGGACGAAAAGGTCACTTTGAACAGACTGCCTTGGAATATTCCCACCAGGAACTCTCACAATCACAGCCACTGCCCCAACATGGATGTGAACCACCGGAAAAAGTGATCTTAGTGATAATTTCATAGAAAAGCAAAATCAACTCACTAAACTCAAGGTAGGCCGAAACACTGACTGGAAAATCATTTACAGAAATTCCGGAATCTAAACTCGACCGAGTCCCCTGTGACTGAAACCTACCTAGTAGCATGCAACACCTCCACCAGCACCAGTAACAGCTGTGGCTGGATTTGGCATAGCCTGGACAAGTGTCTGGATGTAGCCACATCAGTGTTCAGACACTCTCACATCAAAGAATTGTTCAGGTGGTCCAGATTTGGTGGATGCCTTCCCTGGCACAATTCCGAGGAGAATTCCCTGTGGACTGGGACTGCAGCCACTGCTGGTAGACCCGTACGACCGTACGCTTCCATACACCTGCAGATTCAGCTACTTCCTTCACACTATGGTCTTTGGCCACGCCCACATGCAGTCCCTCCTTTTAGCCAATCATTAACATCTGCTCTGGAGCCATTTTCCACACATGGGACGAGACATTCCATGCACTGTAGTACCTCTTCCCAATCTATGGATCCCATCACTCACACCCCACAGGGGTTTATAGCCCCATCATCCTTGTGCCTGAAGTTACTACCACCGAAACGTTGCGCAACAATTCCTGATCCCATCATTTTAAACACATTAGAGAGATTAGATAAAGTATCCAGACTGACTTTCTAAATAATCAATTTGATTGCACCAGTTGTTGATGCGGGTAATATGAATAATGCACATAGCCTGTATAAACCCCATAGAAAAGTACTGACCAATACTTGGTATATTAAGTATGTGGGTTTTCTCATTAGCAGAACTGTGTCAATGGGAAGTTGAAATCATTTACAAACATCACAGATTAAGGGTGCATCAAAATGGGAACATCAATTACAGAGAAAACTGTTTTGGATTTCTGTTGACAAATGCAGCAAGATAAGTACAATGTGAAACACAGTATCATGAAATTCCATGATATCCAATACCAATGATGATATCAAAGTGCATCCCTGATAGAATACTAACCCGGTGATATAGGAGAAGTCTTTATTCCACCAATTCCACAAAACCTAAGCCTGAGGACTGTCCAATAAGAATGATCCACTGATTTCCGACTAGACAACCTTGAATTAGGGCTTAGGTTATATAGCTAACTAAAGAATTCCTGCTTTGTGGAATATCCCATCTCCAGATAGACTCCCATTGCTTTACGCACCAACTGGCACACAAATCCAGACAACCCTACTAATTAATGGATGTCACTATTTTAAGTGTTGACAATACTGATGATCAGTGTCATGGTACATATGTATAGGCATACACAATTATGCCTATACCCCGGTTACTGCGCAGCTTTCTAACAACGCTGGAGCTGGCAGGCAGAAGGACTGCAGGGGTGAGGTGTTTGGTGCAGATTGTGACACATGGCATAGTTAACAAAATATCCCAATCCCTAGTGATGCACAAGTCCAATCCACTGGATCAGATCTGCTTGGATACGGATCTTATTAATCTAATCAGACCTGTCCGACACATTCAATATCGTCTGAGAGGACATGTAGGAGGCTAAACCAAACAGATGGAGGATCGATCTCTCGCTCCCTCTCTCCTAATTGGAAGCAGCGTTCTGATTGGGTAGAAAGTAACGAGCACTCTGAAAGGAGGAGCTATCACCTCATAGAACTTTTCCACACCGTCTATTAGCCGATCAGTCGCATCCAAATAGCAAACAAACTTCAGTTTCTGATCATTCCATTACACCCAATACATTCCACTAAAACAGCTGGAATCACAACAGCAGGCAGCAAAGACGGTAAGGGACCGTCTGAAAAGTCACACCTGCGCTTCACCTGAAGCTCTTTATTTCAAACCATGCTAAACATTAAAATTCAGATTCATTAGCAGAACAGAAACTCGTACGTGTAACACATGCACAATCACATTGCAGGCTAAGGGAATTAGCCAGCACGTAATCTGCCACAGTTGCTACTCCAAGCTGCAGGAGCCCAGCGCAGGAACTTTTTCCTTCAGATCCGCCAGCAAAAACCTCACACTTTCACAACATCACACAGGCTGGAATTCTACTTCCATGGCTATTACGCATTTGCTCTAGCTAGTCGTCTGTTGGACACAGTGAGGTACACAGGAATTCAGTTTCAGGCACTGGTATTGTACTAAAAGACAAACAGGGGAAACTGCTATACTGCAAACTGCAGACTACAGTAGTACGTACTGCACACTGTATACGCCCCCTGTGTGTGGTATACAGTACAGTAACAGGTTCTGACCTACAGTGTAGTATACCAATACAGTCACATGACCAGTTACCTCACATTTACCTCAGAGCTGTTATTACTGTATCCACTGTTTAGAGCTAGCTGATGCTAACGCTGCTCAGTTCCCCTGAGATACGGTTAGCCTAGCTGTTAGCTCCCCTCGGCTATTTCACTCTAAAACTGATCCTCTAAAGCGAGTTCATCTTTTATTAATCTTCAGACCTGTATATTTAACTTTCTGAGGCTCATTCTGAAGAACACACCCCACTACAATCACTACACCCACATTTATACACGGAGTGGGCTGCATTAGCTCCCCATTGTTACCAACTGCCATTTTCTCTGGCTGAAGCAGGCTGAGAACTGGTGAGGCCGTAGTGCATGATGGGATGGGACACCATGAAGATAGCTCCACCTGTACACTAGAATATCTGACTGGAGTAGAACACCATCCGGGTATCTCCAGTACACCATGAAGATAGCTCCACATGTATACTAGAACATCTGACTGGAGTATAACACCATCCGGGTATCTCCAGTACATCATGAAGATAGCTCCACCTGTACACTAGAACATCTGACTGGAGTAGAACACCATCCGGGTATCTCTAGTACACCATGAAGATAGCTCCCCCTGTACACTAGAACATCTGACTGGAGTATAACACCATCCGGGGATCTCCAGTACACCATGAAGATAGCTCCACCTGTAAACTAGAACCTCTGACTGGAGTAGAACACCATCTGGGGATCTCCAGTACACCATGAAGATAGCTCCACCTGTACACTAGAACCTCTGACTGGAGTAGAACAGTATGTAGTGGCATTTAGAACACAGCCACTGTAATGAATATCGTCTGTCAGCTGAGGTCACAGCTGTATTCTCCATAGAAAAGTACTGTCCAGAATCAGTACCTGACTTCACTAGTATTCTATCAAATCTTCACAGCAGTGTTCCAATATCAGTACCTGAACTCTAAATACAAAAATACACTCTATCAAATCTTCACAACAATTTTCCAACATCGGTGCCTGACCTTACTAATACTAAATCAAATCCTCACAGCAATGTTCCAGCATCAGTACTTGACCTCACACAATCAAATCCTCACAGCAGTGTTCCAACATCAATACCTCTCTAAACCAATGTTTATCAATACTGGACCTCCCTAATACTCAATCACAGCAGTACCAGAGCTTACTAATGCTCAATCAAACCCTCACAGCAACGTTCCAATACCAGACCTCACTAACACTTATTTAGATCCTCACTGAGATGCTCCAACATCAGTACCTAACCTCAGTAACACACAATCAAATCCTCACAGCAATGTTCCAACACCTTACCTCACTAACACTTAATCATATCCTCAGTGCAATGCTCCAACATCAGTACCTAACCTCAGTAACACACAATCAAATCCTCACAGCAATGTTCCAACACCTGACTTCACTAACACTCAATCAAATCCTTACAGCAGTGTTCCAACATCAATACCGGACCTCACTAAAGCTCAATCAAATCCTCACAGCAATGTTCCAACAGCTGACCTCACTAACACTCAATCAAATCCTCACAGCAGTGTTCCAACACCCAATACCGGACCTCACTAAAGCTCAATCAAATCCTCACAGCAATGTTCCAACAGCTGACCTCACTAACACTCAATCAAATCCTCACAGCAATGTTCCAACAGCTGACCTCACTAACACTCAATCAAATCCTCACAGCAGTGTTCCAACATCAATACGGGACCTCACTAAAGCTTAATCAAATCCTCACAGCAATGTTCCAACAGCTGACCTCACTAACACTCAATCAAATCCTCACAGCAATGTTCCAACATCAATACCGGACCTTACTAAAGCTCAATCAAATCCTGAGTTCACGAATACAGAATCAAATCCTCACAGCAATGTTCCAACATCAACACCATACCTCACTAAAGCTCAATCAAATCCTCACAGCAATGTTCCAACATCAATACCGGACCTCACTAAAGCTCAATCAAATCCCGTGTTCATTTTTACAGAATCAAATCCTCACAGCAATGTTCCAATGTATATTATACCACCTACCCAGAGGTGCAGAGGCTATTACTGCAGCAAAGGTGGGACAACCGCCCCATTAATGGCCCTCACCTCAGACGAAACATGGGATCAGCAGGTGTCTACAGACCTGAGCACAGGAACCCGAACAGTCCCACAGTCCAGGCTCGCCGTTCTGTGGTTCTAGACGAACAACAGGCTTTGTGTTCTAGGTAGCACTTATCACAGATCTACAAATCACTTGTATCTTCTGCTGCAGTCCAGTTTCATCGAAACTCAGGCAACATGCAGGTCACCCTCCAGCAAATCTACACACGTGAAGCCCTTTAGAGCCATAAACGGGTCTAGTTGGCCGACTGAACTCCTCCAAGCTGCTCCTCTGAGTCCACAAAACACACTACGAGACTCCCATCTCACGCCCAGTGAGCTGGTGGGAGTAAAGTTGACATTGGTGGAACATAAGGGCAAATATGGTTTAGCTAACTGGGAACGGCTGCTAGGGGTTCCCAGATCCCAAATTCCAGGTCTGCTGCGCACTCTTAATGGGATAATCGGATTCAGCCAGCCAGCAGCGACACTTACTAAGTCGTGACTAATCCATGTTTATATTTCCAAGCGAAAAATTCGAGGCTGATTTTCGAATTCTTCCGTTCCACCTTAAATGGTGCAGCAGTTACATTCTGGCGCCTGAGGCCAGAACGTAACTGCTGCACCATTTAAGGTGGAACTGGAAAATTCGACTCAAAAGCTGACGGACCAAAAACAGCCACAAAAACAATCTCAGCTCAGTCAAACACACCCCAGATATGCACCTTAATCTCTCTGGTCGAGTTAAATATGCTCGTTAAGGCTCAAAACGCCAGTAAAAACACGGGCGACACAGCAGGCAGCAGTTGGGGGAATCTCCTCAGCTTTAGCCAACATGCTAACGCGAGCTAATACGTTAGCCGCCGTTTAGCAGCGCCGCCCGCTTCGACACACGGTTTAAAAAGCACAAATAAAAGCCGGAAACGAACCTGTTTGTCCGCGCTGGTCGAGCTCGCCGTTAATAACGAGGGAGGTTACCGCGTACAGTCCCCGGCGTCCCGTTTATTAGTAAATAAAAAGCAGCGTTAGCGCTGAGAGGAGCTGCTGATCGCATCACTCACCAGCTGTGGGACCCACACCCTCCTCACGCTCACACATACACACAGACACACACAGACACGCGGAAATGACGACACTCAACTTCCGCTCTGTGCTGGATTTATTTGTATATTCAGTCGCAAGACTATTAACCCTGCTCTTAATCACTTTCATTTTCTACGATGATTATTAGAAGTATTTTTTTTGGAATTGTAAAAGTGTAAGGATCCTATAATAATAATAATAATAATAATAATAATAATAGTAATAGTAATGACACATATTTATTACAGTACTAAATAAATAATAAAAATACCAATTGCTGTTTGTTTGTTTATTTATTTATTAAATTAGTTAGTTTTACATACATACATACATACATAAATAAATATATACAAAAATACATGTCTCTCTCTCTATATATATATATATATATATATATATATATATATATATATATATATATATATATATATATATTTCATTCATAAGTGTTTTATGAGATAGCAATACTGCATGAGACTTTCATTCATAATTAATGATTTATTTATCTAATTATGTATTTATTTTTATTTACTTATACTTTCATTTATTTGTGTGTCTGTTTATTTGTCTTTTTTGTGAAGCTTGTGAAGCTGTCAGCTCTCTGAAATGTGAAATAAAAAATAAGAATCAACTGATCAAAATACAAATGTTATTCTTTAATTTATTTATTTATTTGCGTACCCACTTGCTACTAAATGTGTTTGATGAGGCAAGGACATTGGACGGTACTTTTTATTTTAAAATATGAACATAAAAAATATTTTTTAATTTATCTATGAATGTTTTTCTTTCAGCTCTCAGAAATGTAATGAATAAATACATGAATAATTACAAATAAATAAAATAATAACCAATATTGATCAATTTATTCATTTGTCTAACCTCACATTACATTAACTTCTTATTTATTAATATAATTATACATTATATAAGTTATAATTTCATTTATATTACATCATACAACGTGGACACTTTCAACTCTTTGATTGTTTAAATTTCATATAAGATCATAAAGAACTGAAACTGGGCCAAATTTATTTATGAACTTTATTAACGTCTTTACTCTCTTTGGCCTCCTTTACATACATTTTCCATAAGATTCCTTTTTACTTTTTGACCATACAGCCTGTAAGTCAATAACCCTACCCCTACCCTAGCTTTAGCGCTTTTGTGACTTCATCAAAACTCTTCATAAACATAAACGAATAAAACACGTATTGTGATTGATATCTTGATTATTAATGAGGGGTGAAATACCAGTGAAATACTGAGTGGCGTTGAGTTGATGATGTGGCCTGTTCTGCCCTCCAGCGGCCAGTCAAGAACAACGAAGGAGCTTTATGTCCTGCAGGGGGCGCTAATTTCACAGTTTCTACTGTATTCACATGAATGGTTACAGTTTAATTATGGGTTTATACATTATACATGCTACATAAAATATAACAGGTGTACTTTATACTTAATCTACATATTTAAAGCTGCATAGTTACTAAAATTATTATTAAAATTATCTGCCAAGTATGAAACTGGTCAATAATAAATAATATTAACCAGAAAATTAATGCAAAGTCATGCACTTACAGCAGAAATAGTTTAGGCTGTTATTGGAGTATTATAGTAGTCCATCTGTTTCTCTGTATACTGTACCGGACCCCCACAGGACCACCAGAGAGCATGTACTATGTGGGTGGGGGATCATTCTCAGCACTGCAGTGACACTGATGTGGTGATGGTGTGTTAGTGTGTGTGGTGCTGGTGTGAGTGGATCACACACAGCAGTGCTGCTGGACACCTCAGTGTCACTGCTGGAATGAGAATCGTCCAACAACCAAAACTATACAGCCAGAGACGTCCCATGGGGCAACGTCCTGGGGGAAGCGCCCTGTGTCCACTGATGAAGAACTAGAGGATGACCAACACTGCACTGTGCAGCAGCAGATGAGCTATCGTCTCTGACTGTCCATCTACAAGGTGGACCAGCAAGGTAGGAGTGTCTAATAGAGTGGACAGTGAGTGGACACAGTGTCTCAACACTCCAGCAGCACTGCTGTGTCTGATCCACTCACACTAACACACCACCACCACGTCAGTGTCACTGCAGTGCTGAGAATTATCCACCACCCACATCATACCTGCTCTGTGGTGGTCCTGTGGGGGTCCTGACCATTGAAGAACAGGGTAATACAGTACACAGAGAAACAGATGGACTACAGTCTGGACCTGTACACCTACAGAGTGTCCTATATGGTCAGTGGAGCTGATAAATAAAAATACACCAAGGTGGTTTCAGTGATATGGGTGATGGGTGTACATATAAGCTGGGTGGAATTGCCCTTTAACAACAATCCTTTCAGCTGCAGTGATAAAGTTCAGCCAGCAGGAGGCAGCAAAGAGTAGAACACCTGCTCAACAACTGCAGAAAGACGCTCTGTCTGTGTGCAGGCCCGCCCTCAAGTCCCAATTAAGCAGTGAGATGGGAGGAGTCATGCCCAAAATTCCACCAGCATGTGGCCCCGCCCACACCCCCATTCGAAGAGGATCTCTGGAGCAGGACGTCCTTCAAAAGCGCCTGCACTGACGGTCACTCCCTGGCAGCAGTGCGGTGGGACAGCAACTCCTTCACTATGGGACTCTCCAGCGACCCCAGCTTCCAGAAACTGGAGCAATGGTACAAAGCCAACAGCGCCGGCCTCAACATGAGGCAGATGTTTCAGACTGACAAGGAGAGGTTCAGCAAGTTCAGGTACACCTCACTTCTTTCTAGGAGGCTTAAAGGAGCGCTCCGTCTGCTGGTCCACATTCCTGCAGAGTTCAGGCACTGGATGAGAGTGGGGGTTTGGTGTGGGATGGTTCAGATGTTCTCTACAGTGGTGGTGGTGATGGGAACCAGGGTTCTAAACCACCATTGGACATACACCTGTCTTCTGAGGATAAAATCAGGGGGACGTCTGGTTCCATTCACCACCACTGTGAACAGTTCTGACTTAGAGGTTTCCTAGGAACAGAGCGTTTCACACCAAACCCTCTCTGAATGACTCGGTTTACGTCCAAACCATTTACTTATGTATAAATTTTGAAATATTGGTGGAGGTCTCCTTCATAGGCTATACAGTGATGAGTAATGACCAGTCCATCAGTTCTATGGTCAATTCATCAGGAAATGTTGCTGTGCTTGAATGATGCAGAAGAATAAACCTGAGTCATCAATAAAAAGCAGCATGTGATACGTATCTAACATCAACCCGACATGCAACGTGCCCCTCGGATGAAATTCATGTTTATCTGGATTTCCTAAGTTAAGGTGTTCTCTGGATCTGCACATTTTAGTGCAACTGTACTATTAAAGGTGGGAATTTTCTCATTCCACCTTAAATGGTTACATTTTGGTGACAGTATTTAGCTTATTATTCACCATCTCTTTGTTTTAATTTTCCTGTTCCACCTTAAAAGGTACAGCAGTTACATTCTGCCGCTGGCACTGAGCCTCTTGTTTATCAGCTTTTTGTTTGGATTTTCTCATTCCACCTAAAATGGCTGCATTCTGATGATATCATTCAGCTTATTGTTCACCAGCTCCTTGTTTTAATTTCCCTCTTCCACCTTAAATGATGCTATAGTTATATTTCGACGCTGACATCAAGCTTCTTATTTACCAGCTTCTTCTTTGAATGGTTCCATTCCACCTTAAATGATGCAGCTGTCATTTTCTGGCACTGGCATTAAGCTTCTTACTGACCAGTTTCTTGTTTGATCGTTTCTGTTCCACCTTAAATGGTTCAGCAGCCACATTCTGGTCTCTCAAGATCTTGTTTGAATGCTGTGTTCCACCTTAAATGGTGCTGCACCTACATTCTGGTGCTGATGTTAAGCTTCGTACTGACCAGCTTCTTGTTTGAATGTTTCCATTCCACCTTAAATGATGCAGCAGTTACATTCGGCTGCTGGCATTAAGCTTTCTTTTTTTTTTACTGATCCATCTCTTGTTTGAATATTTCCGTTCCACCTTAAATGGTGCAGTAGACACATGCTGGTGCCCCAGCTTCTTGTTTAAATGTTTCCATTCCACCTTAAATGGTGCAGTAGACACATGCTGGTGCCCCAGCTTCTTGTTTAAATGTTTCCATTCCACCTTAAATGGTGCAGTAGACACATGCTGGTGCCCCAGCTTCTTGTTTGAATGTTTCCATTCCACCTTAAATGGTGCAGCAGCCACATTCTGGTGCCTCGAGACCTTGTTTGAATGCTGTGTTCCACCTTAAATGGTGCTGCACCTGCATTCTGCTGCTGATGTTAAGCTTCTTACGGACCAGCTTCTTGTTGGACTGCTTCTGTTCCACCTTAAACGGTGCAGCAGTTATATCCTGGTGCTGATATTCAGCTCCTCCAGTAAGCTCAGGTTAGATCTGTGGCTGGGAACTAAAGGGCCCCGGTAACAGTGTAATGGCAGAGTGAGCCGTAATGACAGGGTAAGAAATCTGCACAGCGATCTTTCCTACTGTACCCTGTGAGACCACCAGGCCGTCGCATGTGCTATTTATTGACACGCAGTCGCCGCATATGATGCAGCACAAAGAGCTAAAGGCGTCTGTTTAAGGGCTCATGTGTGATGTGTAAGTGAAGGCCATGGCCTACATACCTTAAATACACCTTAAATAGTGCAGTAGTTACATTCTGGTGCTGAGATTCACCTTACTGTCTGCCATCGTCTAGGATGGATTAGCCCGTTCCACCTTAAATAGGGCACATTCTGGTGCTGAGAATCTCTATGGTTTGTCCCTGTACAGCCTAACACTGAAAACAGACGAAGGGGACATTCTTCTGGACTACTCCAAGAACCTCATCAACGAGGAGGTTATGAAGATGCTGCTGGAGCTGGTAAGACCTGACAGAGCTGCCTCAGCTGTGAAATGTCAGAGGCGGGGACGCCAGTGTCCAGCACAGTTTCATGTCTGAGGTTCCCCAGCTCCAACTCGTCGATTGATGTCAGTCTGTGCTGGACAGTGGCTCCTGCAGATGAAATGTTCTTCAGTCTTTATGGTTTGTTTGATGTTTGCAGGCCAAGTCCAGGGGCGTGGAGGCTGCCCGAGACAGGATGTTCTCCGGCGAGAAGATTAACTTTACTGAGGTCAGTTTAGAGCTCCTCTAGACACGATCAGTGAAACAAGGGTCTTCCCACCTGTACACCCCGCTTACTAATTCCACTAGTCAAGCAAAAACAAGCTAGTGTAGAGCTGTCATTAGGTAACCTAGCATAGACACTATATTAGATCAGTTTTATATTAGATCAGTTATCCATTAGATCAGTTATCCATTAGATCAGTTATATATTAGATCAGATTTATATTAGATCAGTTTTACATTAGATCGGTTTTATATTAGATCAGTTTTACATTAGATCAATTTTACATTAGATCAGTTTTACATTAGATCAATTTTACATTAGACCAGCTTTACATTAGATCAGTTTTACATTAGATCAATTTTACATTAGATCAGTTTTACATTAGATCAGTTTTACATTAGATCAATTTTACATTAGATCAGGTTTATATTAGATCAGTTTTACATTAGATCAGTTTTACATTAGATCGGTTTTATATTAGATCGGTTTTACATTGGATCAGTTTTACATTAGATCAGGTTTATATTAGATCAGTTTTACATTAGATCAGTTTTACATTAGATCAGTTTTACATTAGATCAGTTTTACATTAGACCAGCTTTACATTAGATCAGTTTTACATTAGATCAGTTTTACATTAGATCAGGTTTATATTAGATCAGTTTTACATTAGATCAGTTTTACATTAGATCGGTTTTATATTAGATCGGTTTTACATTGGATCAGTTTTACATTAGATCAGTTTTACATTAGATCGGTTTTACATTGGATCAGTTTTACATTAGATCAGGTTTATATTAGATCAGTTTTATATTAGATCAGTTTTACATTAGATCAGTTTTATATTAGATCAGTTTTACATTAGATCAGGTTTATATTAGATCAGTTTTATATTAGATCAGTTTTACATTAGATCAGTTTTATATTAGATCAGATTTACATTAGATCAGTTTTACATTAGATCAGTTTTACATTCGATCAGGTTTACATTAGATCGGTTTTATATTAGATCAGTTTTACATTAGATCAGGTTTATATTAGATCAGTTTTACATTAGATCAGTTTTATATTAGATCAGTTTTACATTAGATCAGGTTTACATTAGATCGGTTTTATATTAGATCAGTTTTACATTAGATCAGGTTTACATTAGATCGGTTTTATATTAGATCAGTTTTACATTAGATCAGTTTTATATTAGATCAGATTTACATTAGATCAGTTTTACATTAGATCAGATTTATACTAGATCAGATTTACATTAGATCAGTTTTACATTAGATCAGGTTTATATTAGATCAGATTTATACTAGATCAGTTTTACATTAGATCAGTTTTACATTAGATCAGATTTACATTAGATCAGGTTTATATTAGATCAGAATTATACTAGATCAGTTTTACATTAGATCAGATTTACATTAGATCAGGTTTATATTAGATCAGATTTATACTAGATCGGTTTTATATTAGATCAGATTTACAGGGACAGGTCCAGTAAAGAGTAGTGACCGACTCTCTGAAAGGGACTGCTGTGCTGCTGTGTGTTCCCAGGGTCGAGCTGTGCTCCATGTGGCTCTAAGAAACCGCTCCAACACCCCCATCAGTGTGGACGGCAAGGACGTCATGCCGGAGGTGAACAAGGTCCTGGAGAAAATGAAGGGCTTTTGCCACGTGAGTGAGATTCACTGCATCATACTGACCCCAGTGACCCACATGACCAAACACTGAGCCTCTGATCTACACTACCTCACACACATCAGTACATCATCACATGATCAAAACATGGCCATGTTTATACTGGACACAGATTAAACCTGCTCAGTCTTAATCCTCCTCTTTCCTCTCCTCTCCCGGGAGGCACCTTTACTTTACCTCCATCATATTCATATCCCTTTTTCTCTTTCCTTTCTTCCATACATTTATTTCTTTTCCTTTCTTTCTTGTTCTTTACGGGCTCATTCCTTTTCTTTCCTTTTTTTTCTTTACCATTCCTTTCCTTTCCCCTCTTTTCCTCTCTGTTCCTTTCCTTTCCTTTCCTTTCCTTTCCTTTCCTTTCCTTTCCTTTCCTTTCCTTTCCTTTCCCCTCTTTTCCTCTCCGTTCCTTTCCTTTCCTTTCCTTTCCTTTCCTTTCCTTTCCTTTCCCCTCTTTTCCTCTCCGTTCCTTTCCTTTCCTTTCCTCTACTTTCCTTTCCTTCCCCCTCCTTTCCTTTTCTTTCCTCTCCTTTCCTTTCCTTTCCCCTTCTTTCCTTTCCTTTCCCCTCCTTTCCTTTCCTCTCCTTTTCTTTCCCCTCCTTTCCTTTCCTTTCCTTTCCTCTCCTCTCCTCTCCTTACCTCTCCTTACCTCTCCTTACCTCTCCTTTCCTTTCCTTTCCTTTCCTTTCCTTTCTTCCTTTCTTCCTTCCTTCCTCTCATTTCCTTTCCCATAGAGAATCCCTGTTGTCAGTGTAATGTAACCCTGGACCATACCTAAGCTACTTCCACCCAGTCTAAGGTCATGTCATGTTCCTTGTTTGTCCGTGTGTGGAATTTCTCCATGTGTGTTGTTTTTTCCTGTTCCAGAAAGTGCGCAGTGGCGAGTGGAAAGGCTACACTGGGAAATCCATCACTGACGTAGTGAACGTGGGCATCGGGGGTTCTGACCTGGTCAGTGCAAACCTCCACCGTATTATCCAGACCTACAGCGCCCCTCCCCTCGCTCTCCCATACTTCCCTTTAGCTTCCTGAGCTTCCGCACTAACAGTCACCCACAAGGCCCTCACTTACAGTGCTAACATTCCGTTTAGGATGTAGAACCCAACTGGGCTCTGACTCCAGCTACTCTGTGTTGGTCAGGGTCCCCTGATGGTGACGGAGGCACTGAAGCCATACTCCAAGGGGGGTCCGCGGGTCTGGTTCGTCTCCAACATCGATGGAACTCACATAGCCAAAACACTGGCAGAGCTGAACGCCGAGACCACGCTCTTCATCGTCGCCTCTAAGGTATCCACAGCCGGAGATAGAACATCCTTACCTTTCCTTTCCCTTCCTTTCTTTTCCTTTCCTTTCCTTTGTTATCCTTTCTTTTCTTTTCCTTTCCTCTTGTCCTTTCCTTTCCTGCCCTTTCCTCTCTTTTTCTTTCTTTCCTTTTCCTTCTTTTACTTTCTTCTCTTCTCCTTCCCTTTCCTTTCCATTACTTTCTTTTCTTTTTCTTTTCTTATTTTTTCTTTCTTTTCATTTCCTCTTTTCCTTTCCTGTCTTTTCCTCTCTTTTCTTTTCCTTTCTTTTCCTTTCCATTCATTTCCTTTCCCCTCCCATCCTTTCTTTTCCTGTCTTTTCTTTTCTTTTTCTTTTCTTTCCTTTTCTTTTTTTATTTTCCTGTGCTTTCCTTTCCTCCCTTTTGTTTTCCTTTCCTCTGTTATCCTTTCCTTTCTTTTCCTTTTCTTTGCTTTGCTTTCCTGTCCTTTGCTGTCCTCTCTTTTCCTTTCCCTTTTTATCCTGTCCTTTCCTTTCCTTTCCTTTCCTTTCCTGTCCTTTCCTTTCCTTTCCTTTCCTTTCCTTTCCTTTCCTTTCCTTTCCTTTCCTTTCCTTTCCATGTCCTATCCCTCCCTTTCCTTTCCTTTCCTTTCATTTCATTTACTTTTCCTATCCCTCCCTTTCCTTTCCTTTCTTTGCGTTTACCCAAGTGTAGTTTGAATTTCTCGGTAGTAGTGGTCCAGTTGGCATATGCTGGTATGTCGGTCAGAGCTCTCTGTCTGCTAGTAAAGCTCTTTCCTTCTGTATCTCAGACTTTCACCACCCAGGAGACCATCACCAACGCAGAGTCTGCCAAAGAGTGGTTCCTGGAGACCGCCAAAGACGTGAGTCCTGGGCACAGTCTGCTCGGCTGGCTTTCCACTCATAAGTGCACTTGATGCTGCTGATTACGGTTTACTGAGCTCGGTCTGCACCGAGGAGTGAGCCAATCAAATACAGTATACAAATAAACACAATAAACCATATACCATATAGCGTATACCATATACCATATACCTTATACCTTATACCGTATACCATATACCGTATACCGCATACCTTATACCATATACCGTATACCATATACCGTATACCGTATACCATATACCGTATACCGCATACCATATAGCATATACCTTATACCATATACCATATACCGTATATCGTTTACCACATCTTCCCTCTTCTTCACAGAAAGCTGCGGTGGCCAAGCATTTCGTAGCCCTCTCCACCAACGCTGTAAGTTCACTCTCTGTCACACCGGCTGCACATCACATCACTGACTCACAAGTTCCCTAGCAGAGCCGGAACCATCCATAGCAGTTCTGGACGAATGGGTTACTAATAATGCATAGCGGTTTCTACTTAGCGTTAGTAACTACAGAATAACAGCCTGCAAATAGTAAAAACAGTGTTTATAGCATGTAAATAGATATTACATTATAAAATACTTACAGACTAATTCATAGTGGTTACCCGAATAACTAGTAGATACTAAATAACTCATAATAGATACTGAAATATTCATAGTGAATGCTGAATAATCCATAGTAGATACTGAATAATCTATAGTGGATACTGAATAACTCATAGTGGATACTGAATAATTCATAGTGGATACTGAATAATTCATAGTAGATGCTGAATAACTCATAGTGGATACTGAATAACTCATAGTGGATACTGAATAATTCATAGTAGATGCTGAATAATTCATAGTAGATACTGAATAATTCATAGTGGGTACTGAATAACTCATAGTGGATACTGAATAATTCATAGTAGATGCTGAATAATTCATAGTAGATACTGAATAATTCATAGTAGATACTGAATAATTCATAGTGGGTACTGAATAACTCATAGGTTAAAGGGTTAATGTCTCGTATGTCGACTTTTGTCTTCCAGCCCAAAGTGAAGGACTTCGGCATCGACCCGGAGAACATGTTCGAGTTCTGGGACGTGAGTTTGTGTGCGTGATGTGGGCGTATCTCTGTGTGGAGTGCCTGAGCCGGCCGTGCTGAAGGGTGCTCAGACAGAGGCTATTATTAGCCTGGTCTTTTGACCTGTGAAGTAGGTGGCTGGATGCACACACCAGCAGCTGCAGGGTAACCAGAATCTCCTCTCACAGCGCTGCCCCGCTCACGGCCGATATAAATACAACACGACCTTTATCCTGCACAGAGGTCACCTGAACGCCAAAGGTCAGCAGGCCAGGATTAGTCACATTGTTGATATTTAAAGGGCGAGATGTGGACCGTATGCCCTTTATGATGGAGGCCATCTCAGTAAGGAGGGAACAGTGTGTGGAGAGCATGAACTCCGTCACATGGAGGAGACTTCACAGTTTGCAACTCAAGTTCAACTGAGATTCAAAGTCCCAAAGTCACCAGCCTTAGAAGTCCTGAGTCATTATACTGACTCATTATTAATCCCCTGTGACTGAAACGTACCTACTAGCGTGTAACACCTCCACCAGCCCCAGTACCAGCTGTGACTGGATTGGGCATGGACTGGACAGGTTTCTGGATGTAGCCAGATCAGTGTTCACTCTTCCATCCAAGAATTGGTCAGGTGGTCCAGATTTGGTGGAGGCCTTCCCTGCCACAGCTCCGAGGAGAATTCCCTGTAGACTGGGATTTTATCCACTGCTGGTAGACCCGTATGACCGTACGCTTCCATACACCTGCAGATTCAGCCACTTCCTTCACACTATGGTCTTTGGCCACGCCCACATGCAGTCACTCCTTTTAGCCAATCATTAACATCTGCTCTGGAGCCATTTTCCACACATGGAGCGAGACATTCCCTGCACTGTAGCACCTCTTTCCAATCTATGGATCCCATCACTCACACCCCACAGGGATTTATAGCTCCATCATCCTCGTGTAGCAGTGCCATCTGCACCCAAACCACCCAAACACACAAGGGGACTCAGGTTTGAGTGGACAGGTTTGAGTCCACGCTTACACCAGTCCTGGTCAGTGGGAAAAACACCATGGCAGAACTGTATAAGGCTCCAGATGGTGTTTATAATAAAGAGGCCTGGAAAGCAGTAGATTAAGCTCATGTATAAGCTCATGTCCCATCTTCGTCCACAGCTGACTGCGTATGGAATGTCCTGAGAGATTAGCCACAGAGGAGAGGAGGCCCCAGTAGGCAGAGCTCATCCCACACTGTAAAAACTGGGCCTCATGGCACGTAGTGGTTTCCAAAAAGGTTTGGATACTGCGCAAAATGTATATTACACTCATCATCTAAAGATCAGCTTCACAGAGGGAATCAGTGAACCAACATAAAACTAGGTGGGTGGGTTTCACATTGCGAGACATGCATATGATTTAAGTTTCAGGCTCAGCTGATCATGTGACGTAAGCGAGGACGGGCCTTATCTCTGTACCTGACTGACCCAACAGCCACCATTACAGATCTCCAGCGAGCAGTGGTGACCTCCATGAGTCGTCCTGTTAGTGCAGCACCATTGGCAGACGGCTGCACCACGCAGGACTACATGCACACAGACCGTTACCACGACTGTCCTTAACACCACGTCACCGTCACCAAAGACTGCAGTGGTGTCGTACCAGACTGTCATGGAGTGACTCAGAATGGCAGCGGGTCATCTTCAGTGACGAGTCCCGCTTTAGTCTTGGTGGAGACGCCCAACGAATCCGTGTGTGGAGGCATCGTGGTCAGCACCAAGATGGACGGTTTGCTGTCACACGTCCAGAAGGCCTATAATTAGTTGCTCTCTGATAAACTCCCACCAAATCTGACTCAACTGACTTGAACTGAATGGCCAAAATGCTACGTGTTAGCATTATCTTCTATCTAGTGATCCAAAAATATCCAGTGCAGTAGCCTAGAAATACACAAAGTGGCAAACCAGAAAAGTACCGCAGAGCAGAAGAGCTTTCTACAACTACAAGCCGGATTTGAATCCCATCTGATCCAAGTGTCTTAAGGAATGTGATTTGGTTAAAGAGAGTCTTAAAGTGATGTCCCAGCCATCTGTAGCTCCATATAACTAGCATTACTGAGTCGCAAGCGGTGTAGTCTCTACATCTGGCAGTGCAGAGCGGCCTGTGGCTCAAACAGACGGAGGTGATCAGTGCTAGAGAAGACAGTCAGGAAGAAATAAAGAAAAAGTACACTCAAAGAACTCAACGAAGAACAGCTGCACCCAGAAGGAGGTGTGGGAGTGCGGTGCTGTTGGGAAGGAAGATAAAGGTGACCAGGATCAATAACTGATGATAAAATTAGACTGATATGATCAATATTTATTGAGCTACACATACAGAAGTCTGTCTCTCAGTATGGCGTCGGGCCGCCGTGTTTGCTAACCCAACACGCCAGACGTCTCGGTATGGAGCTGTAGAGGTTCCTAATGGTGTCCTGTGATAATCCATCCCATGCAGCTTGAACATCCTCACACAGTTCCTGCAGATGGTGCGGTAGGGGTGGAGGTGGAGTGACACCAGGCCTTCTGGACGTGTGACTATAAACCGGTCGTCTTGGTGCTGACCACGGTGCCTCCACACACGGATTCGTTGGGCGTCTCCACCAAGACTAAAGCGGGACTCGTCACTGAAGATGACCCGCTGCCATTCTGAGTCACTCCATGACAGTCTGGTACGACACCACTGCAGTCTTTGGTGACGGTGACGTGGTGTTAAGGACAGTCGTGGTAACGGTCTGTGTGCATGTAGTCCTGCATGGTGCAGCTGTCTCCTTATGGTGCTACACTAACAGGATGACCCATGGAGCACGCCCGCTGGGTGTCTTCTGGATGCAGCTCTGTGTGAGAGGCCTGAGAGCGTGTGTGGAGCAGTGGTTCCATGTTGTGTTA
Organism: Prochilodus magdalenae; assembly: GCA_024036415.1. Taxonomy (NCBI): domain Eukaryota; kingdom Metazoa; phylum Chordata; class Actinopteri; order Characiformes; family Prochilodontidae; genus Prochilodus; species Prochilodus magdalenae. The sequence continues at coordinate 304,403 of JAMWET010004590.1, read as the reverse complement.
GTTATGGGGAATTTCATGTCGGCTGATTTTGATGTTTTCCAGTGGGTCGGTGGACGCTACTCCTTATGGTCAGCTATCGGACTGTCCATTGCTTTGCACATCGGTAAGTCATGGACTGCATTACTGTTTCCATGTGTGTCAGAAGAATAGCCTGACTGCCTTGCATTAAAGCTCCGGTCCTCTTCTTTCCCAGGCTATGAGAACTTTGAGAAGCTGTTAGCTGGGGCACACTGGCTGGTGGGTGTTCCTACTCCTCCTATAAATGCCCTGACTGGACCGGACTGTCAGCCTCTGAATGTTCTGACCCGTGTCCCTGTTTTCCTCACTCTGCACAGGACACTCATTTCCGCACAGCTCCGCTGGATAAGAACGCTCCCGTTCTGCTGGCCATGCTGGGCATCTGGTACATCAACTTCTTCCAGGCGGAGACTCACTGCCTGCTGCCCTACGACCAGTACATGCACCGTTTCGCTGCCTACTTCCAGCAGGTGGGCTTCCTCCAACATAGCTCTCTACATAGCTCCTCCCACTTTACCCCAAATCACGTAGCTGATCATCCACTACATACTTGGTGTCTGAAGCAGGTACTATGTGGGTGGTGGATCATTCTCAGCACTGCAGTGACACTGACGTGGTGGTGGTGGTGTTAGTGTGTGTGGTGCTGGTGTGAGTGGATCAGACACAGCAGTGCTGCTGGAGTGTTTAGGCACTGTGTCCACTCACTGTCCACTCTATTAGACACTCCTACCTTGCTGGTCCACCTTGTAGATGGACAGTCAGAGACAGAGATAGCTCATCTGCTGCTGCACAGTGCAGTGTTGGTCGTCCTCTAGTCCTTCATCAGTGGACACAGGACGCTGCCCACAGGACGCTGCCCACAGGACGCTGCCCATGGGATGATGCCCACAGGACGCTGCCAACGGGATGCTGCCCATGGGACGCTGCCCACGGGATGCTGCCCACAGGACGCTGCCAACGGGACACTGCCCACTGGATGCTGCAAACAGAATGCTGCACACGTGACGCTGCACACGGGACGCTGCACACAGGACGCTGTACACAGGACGCTGTATACAGGGCGCTGCCCACGGGACGCTGCACACAGGATGCTGTACACAGGACGCTGTACACAGGACGCTGTATACAGGGCGCTGCCCACGGGACGCTGCCCACAGGACGCTGGTTGGTGGACCATTCTCAGTCCAGCAGTGCTGTGTCTGATCCGCTCACACCAGCGCAACACACACTAACACACCACCACCACAACACGGACAATGAGTGTAGATACAAGTAGGTGTACCTAACGAAGCGTCCAGTGAGTGTTTATGTAAATGAGCTCAGTTCTAATTGGCTGTGGTATGCCAGCATTTCATTACTTGCACTGATATCCAGTATTCACATTCCTCGTCTTGTCTAGGGTGACATGGAGTCGAATGGGAAGTACATCACAAACCACGGCAGCCGTGTGAACTACCACACTGGACCCATCGTCTGGGGGGAGCCTGGAACTAACGGGCAGCATGCCTTCTACCAGCTCATCCACCAAGGTGACATACAGCTTCTGCCTTTCTGGTCCTGATGATCTTATTCAGACATTACTTTCCCGTTCCTATACGGCTATTAACACGCCCTCGTCCACCTGGCTCGCCCACCTGGCCATGGCATTTCCTCTGTGTGTGTGTGGGTGGGGGTCCGGTGCCATCTTAGTGGCTGTTCCAGTAAAGGATGTCCATGCGGCTTAGGAGGGATCGAGTGAACATCAGTGGGCCTAGAAATCACTGTAACTGGCAGGTGCGTTAGCATGCTAAAGGCTACACAGCTAGCAACAAGTCACTAGGAATCTGACCCAACAGCCACAATTACGGACATCCAGCGAGCAGTGGTGTCCTCCATGAGTCCTCCTGTTAGTGCAGCACCATTAGCAGACGGCTGCACCGCGCAGGACTACATGCACACAGACCGTTACCACGACTGTCCCTTAACACCACGTCACCGTCACCAAAGACTGCAGTGGTGTCGTACCAGACCGTCATGGAATGGCAGCGGGTCATCTTCAGTGACCAGTCCCACTTTAGTCTTGGTGGAGACGCCCAACGAATCCGTGTGTGGAGGCACCATGGTCAGCACCAAGATGGACGGTCTGTTGTCACACGTCCAGAAGGCCTGGTGTCCCTCCACCTTCACCCCTACCGCACCATCTGCAGGAACTGTGTGAGGATGTTCAAGCAGCATGAGACGGATTATCACAGGAGACTCCAGGAGCAGGGTTAAATGCCACAGGCCTAGACATCTAAACGTGGTGCGTGCATGTGAGCTCACCCTTCTGTCCCCTCTGTAGGAACCCGTATGGTCCCTGCTGACTTCCTGATCCCGGCCCAGAGTCAACACCCAGTCAGGAGCAACCTGCACCATAAGGTATCATCGTTCAGTCTATCCCTGGAAGCATTCGGTACCTCAGAGCTCCTGCAGCAGCATGTGTTGCATGAATCTGGTTAATTGCTGTGCCATTAGTAAGCAGTGTGTCCGGAACGAAGAGAGCAGCAGAACATCAAGAACGAAGGGGATCCGATCTTTATTGGGTCCCTCGTATAGACCTGACTCTTTGTACGCCTCTAATTCGTGCCCATGTGAATGTGTAGATCCTGATTGCCAACTTCCTGGCCCAGACCGAGGCTCTGATGAAAGGAAAGACGACGGAGGAAGCGAAGAAGGAACTGGAGGCTGGAGGACTCAGTGGAGAGAAACTGGAGAAGATCCTGCCACACAAAGTGAGAAGCACATGGAATAAGACAGTGTGTGCTGCCACCTAGTGGTAGAATTAATCATGGTGCTTATACTGCCCCCTGCTGGTGGTACTGGTATGTCTTTACACATGACACATATGCTGCCCCCTGCTGGTGATATTAATACTGGACCTTCACTATAATATTATTATACTGCCCCCTACTGGTGATACTAATACTGGGCCTTCATCATGACACATATGCTGCCCCCTGCTGGTGATATTAATAATGGGCAGTCAGTATAATATTATACTGCCCCCTGCTGGTGATATTAATAATGGGCAGTCAGTATAATTTTATACTGCCCCCTACTGGAGATATTTACATTGTGTCTTCATCATTAAACATATACTGCCCCCTACTGGTAAAACCGATTTGGGCCTTCATCAATATACTTAATATACTATAATATACTCATCAATATACAATATACTTATACTGACCTTTGCTGGTGGTACTGGTACATGTCTTTACTCATGACACATATACTGCCCCCTGCTGGTGATATTAATACTGGACCTTCAGTATAACATTATACTGCCCCCTACTGGTGATACTCGTTTTGTGCCTTCATCATGATACTTACAATGCCCCATGCTGCTGATACTAGTACTGGGCTTCATCATGACACTTGTACTGCCCCCTGCTGCTGATTCTAGTACTGGGCCTTATTATGATAATTGTACTGCCCCCTGCTGGTCGTACTAAAACGTGTCCACACTCATGATACTTATCCTGGCCCCTACAGGTGATGTTAATACTGACCCTTAATAATGACACTTCTACTGCCCTTTGTATTGTATTGAATTTATTTACTTGAATTAATTGAATGTATGTTTGGATCATGCCCCGCCCCCACATCCGGGTTCCGTAGTTGATGAGCCTCGCTAATGTTCATCATATCTCTCTGTTTGAAGGTATTCCAAGGAAATAAGCCAACAAATTCTGTTGTCTTCAAGAAGCTGACGCCGTACACTCTTGGAGTGCTCATCGGTGAGTTTTTGACTGACATGTAGAAAGCATTGCGTCAGACGTGAATAGCCCTGGTTCTGGAGATCCGTCCTACTGAGCTTAGCTCCTGTCCTGATAACGCACATCTAATCCAGGTCCAGGATTTACCTTGCTATCTCTATGTGTCTGTTTCTGCAGCCCTGTATGAACATAAGATCTTCCTCCAGGGGGTCATATGGGAGATCAACAGCTTTGACCAGTGGGGGTGAGTACCAGGGACAAGAGATCTGGTATACTTTAAAGCGGTAGCTCAGCAAAATAGTCAAACGAGCCCAAATGGAATCAATGTATGAACAAAGAAATGACTGATGGTCACTGTTGTGTTTGGCTGTGCAGCAAACTCTGATACAGTCAGTGTCCGAAACTACATCACCAAGTCTATCACTACTGAACAGCAAATTGCCAGCAAGCCTTTTGCCGTGTGGTTAGCATCATGCTAATTGTCATACATAAACTTCTATTACTTGTTGGTTACATTATTCTAGCAGCCACTAGACACTGTTCGACTACAAATCAAGTTCTGTTCTAGTTCGTGCTGCAGTGTTCTATCTCTGGTTGGAATAGTTCAGTGGATAACACCACTACCTGCTAGGGAGCCACCACCACATGCGGGAGACTGGGTTCGAATCCCAGCCTGGGTGACTATCCTGTGCTACACCAATAAGAGTCCCTGGGCAAGACTCGTAACACTACACTGGTCTCTCTCTCTCTCTATTTTTTCCTCTCTACCTCTCTCCACCTCTCTCTATCCTTCCTCTCTTATTCTCTATTAATCCCTCTCTGCCTATATCTCTGTATCTCTCCCTCTCTCTCCCCTCTCTCTTTATTACTCCCTCTCTCCCTCTATCTCTGTATCTCTTCATCTATCTCTCTCTCCTTCTCTCCCCCTCTCTCTATTATTCTCTCTCTCCCTCTATTTCTGTATTTCTCCCTCTCTCTCCCTCTCTCCCTCTATCTGTCTCTTCCTCGCCCTCTCCTTTCTCTTTTATTCTCTATTAATCCCTCTCTGCCTCTATCTCTGTATCTCTCCCTCTCTCTCCCCTCCCTCTCTATTACTCCCTCTTTCCCTCTTTCTCTCTCCACCTCTCTCTCCTTCCTCTCGTATTCTCTATGAATCCCTCTCTGCCTCTATCTCTGTATTTCTCCCTCTCTCTCCCCTCTCTCTCTATTACTCTGTCTCTCCCTCTATCTCTATATCTCTCCCCTCTCTTTCTATTACTCCCTCTCTCCCTCTATCTCTGTATCTCTTCATATATCTCTCTCTCTCTCTCCCTCTCTCCCCCCTCTCTATTACTCCCTCTCTCCCTCTATCTCTCTCTCTCTTCCCCTGTCTCTCTCCCTCCTCTTTTTCTCTATTATTCCCTCTCCTTTTATTTCTGTATTTCTCCCTCTCTCTCCCCCTCTCCCTCTATCTGTCTCTTCCTCTCTCTCTCCTTCCTCTCTTATTCTCTATTAATCCCTCTGTGCCTCTATCTCTGTATCTCTCCCTCTCTCTCCCCTCTCTCTCTATTACTCCCTCTCTCCCTCTATCTCTCTCCACCTCTCTCTCTCCTTCCTTTCTTATTCTCTATTAATCCCTCTCTCCCCTGTCCCGCTATCTTACCCACTATCTCCATCTCCCTTTTCTCTCTCCCCCTCCCTCTCCCCTTCTCTCCCCCTCTCTCTCACTCTCTGTGCAGGGTGGAGCTGGGGAAGCAGCTGGCCAAGAAGATCGAGCCCGAGCTGCAGGACAAGACTGAGGTCAGCTCCCATGACTCCTCCACGAACGGCCTCATCAATTTCATCAAGAAGAACTTTGCTTAAACCCATACACATGCACCCCAAAACATGCTTCACAGGCCCCCTGCACTGACCCCCGGCCCCGTGGCCCCCTGGGACATCTGGACCCTTCCAGCAGTTTCGGTTCCAAACCACCCTGTCTGAGTACGCGGAAAGTGGTGCCGCTCAGCTCTCACAGGATCCTAAATGTTTATATGCACGTCCGAATGAAAAGCATTCAGGATAGTCCATAAGGCTCATGACTAACACCGCCCAGGACTCATAACTCAGCGTTAATCAGGTTTAATCTGCAGGGTGTACCGCAGCGTTCCCGCCGTACAGGAAACCTTCTGTAAAGTAACACATCGTAAACGCATAAGAGCATGTCCTGAAACGGTACAGGCGGTTATCAGACTCCCACACCTCCCCCAACACTGTATCTCGGCTGGTAAGACAAAACGTAGGGACTAGCTAACATGAAGTAATGCATTAACAGTGGTTACCTAATGTAAAGTAAACGAGGAACCAGCTTTACCTGTTTACACGTACATCGATCAGTCATTCAAACCACCTCCTTCTATCTACACTGTCCACTCTATCAGCTCCACTGACCATACAGGACACTCTGTAGGTGTACAGGTCCAGACTGTAGTCCATCTGTTTCTCTGTATACTGTATTACCCTGTTCTTCAATGGTCAGGACCCCCACAGGACCACCACAGAGCAGGTATGATGTGGGTGGTGGATCATTCTCAGCACTGCAGTGACACTGACATGGTGGTGTGTTAGTGTGTGTGGTGCTGGTGTGAGTGGATCAGACACAGCAATGCTGGGCAGCATCCTGTGGGGCAGCGTCCTGTGGGCAGTGTCCTGGGGCAGCGTCCTGTCGAGACCGTCCCATGGCTACTGACGAAGGACTAGAGGATGACCAACACTGCACTGAGCAGCAGCAGATGAGCTATCGTCTCTGACTGTCCATCTACAAGGTGGACCAGCAAGGTAGGAGTGTCTAATAGAGTGGACAGTGAGTGGACACAGTGTCTCAACACTCCAGCAGCACTGCTGTGTCTGATCCACTCACACCAGCACCACACACACTAACACACCACCACCACGTCAGTGTCACTGCAGTGAATGATCCACCACCCACATCATACCTGCTCTGTGGTGGTCCTGTGGGGGTCCTGACCATTGAAGAACAGGGTAATACAGTATACAGAGAAACAGATGGACTACAGTCTGGACCTGTACACCTACAGAGTGTCCTGTATGGTCAGTGGAGCTGATACAGTGGACAGTTAGTGTAGATAATGATACGTTAATGTCATGTGTTAATGAATTACTTCATGTCATTGCGCAAAAAAACGCTCAGACCGTATAAATTAGCTTTATTAAAGTATAAAAAGGTTTATTTATAAGTTCTAACTAAGATAAAGTACTGAACACCGTTAAACCACTGTGCTGAACACCACTCTGATGTGTATATGTATGCCTTGGCCTTGTTTTGTAACCGGTTAAACTGAGTTTGTAGCCTCTGCATGAATAAAATACAGTGCCTTGAAAAAGTCTTCGCCCCCACTCGGTGTGTTTTCTGTTTCCTTGCATTCCAACCTGGAAGTAAAACTGATTTTGATCGGTGTTGGGGGGTTGTACCATTGTACCGTGTGATATACACAACACGCCTATCCGTTTAATAATGCAGGATATTTTTACTGTAACATAAACAATAACTGAGGCAAAGAACAGAACAACAGGGTGCACATACATATTCACACACCCGGGAACCAGGCAGCGTGCCTTCATCACCACTTCACGCAATAACCCACTGCATGGGAGCTTTCAGGGATCCAACCCCGACCACTCGGAATGACACGGACGAATGCTGGCATACTGTACTAACCATTTGTCTGGATTACGAGAGACCTCGGCTGCAGCTATTCCACGTTCCCCCACCAGGTGTCGCCAAGTCCGTTCCCTCGGCAGCTGGTCAGCTTCCCCCAGTCCCCAGTGCTTCATCGATGGAACATAAGGTCAGAGGTCTCCCCTACTGCATCCTTCTCAAACCCCCAAGCTCTGCTGTGCCACAGTGCGTCCTCGGAGAGAGGAAAACAGACATCAGCCACATGTGGACAACGTCACCACGTCCCAGCAAAACAACACATCCCGCCGTCGGAGTTGCACTGTATGACTCAGTAGAAGTGACTGTACCAGACAGAGGCTGCAGGCAGCCTACAACCCCCGCAGGCACATTATACAGCCCTGTGAAGTGAGACTAACAGCAGACACGAGCAGCTTTTTATTTATTTATTTATTTATTTATTTATTTATTTAACTTCTGAGGTGCTCGGAATCTCCCGGGTGCGGAGGGAGAGAAATCTGAACCTCGGCAAGACTGGCTTAGGGAGCCTGTTGCCTGGCAACGAGCCTTTTTACTTCAAAACTGCAAACGAGCCGGAGTTATTTTCAGGCCTGGATTTGCGAGCATAATCAATGAAGTTTTCCAGATTCATTCTGAAGAGATTTTAACTCCGGAGAAAAATCCTGTACGGAAGCTGCATGTTCGTCCACCACCACCGACACACATCCCCGCCACCCACCCATAGCGCAGCATCGTTCAGCCATGATGTCCACTTGCCACGGCACACGACTTCAGTGGACTCTAGGCCTTCGCTCTGGCTGGAATACCAATTAACGCTGGTGCCTGTGAGCCAGTAAGACCCTGAAAGCCGACGGTAATGAAGCCCCATGCAGAGCCTCAGCAGGTGCCTCTGGGATGCAGAAGCTCCTGAACCTCTAGGCTCTTTGGATCTCCTACACAAGGGTCAGTTTATGGGCCTTTGCTATTCTCTATGTATGTGTTACCACCAGGTGATGTCATCAGGGAACATGATTTAAACTTTCATACACTGTGTGGCCAAAAGTACTCGCTCGTCTGCCTTCACACACAGATGAACTTGAGTGACGCCCCCCTTTTAAATTATAGGGTGTAATCTGATGTCGGGCCACCCTTTAAAGCTATAACAGCTCCAGCTCTTCTGGGAAGGCTTTACACAGGGTTAGGAATGTGTTTATGGGAATTTCCGACCATTCTTCCAGAAGTACATTGGTGAGGTCAGACCCTGATGTTGGACGAGAAGGCCTGGCTCTCAGTCTCCGCTCTAACCCATCCCAAAGGTGTTCTATCGGGTGGAGGTCAGGACTCTGTACAGGCCAGTCCAGTCCCTCCACACCAGACTCGCTCATCCATGTCTTCATAGAGCTTGCTCTGTGCACTGGTGTGCGGTCATGTTGGAACAGCAAGGGGCCGTCCCCAAACTGTCCCCACAAAGGGAACGGGCCGAGCCCAACTCCTGAACAATAACCCCACACAATAAACCCCACACCACCACACCTTACACTCGGTACGGTGCAGTCAGACAAGTAACCGCCAAACTCAGACTCATCCATCGGATTGCCAGAGGGAGAAGTGTGATTGGTCACTCCAGAAAACACGCCTCCACTGCTCTAGAGTCCAGGGGTGGAGCTTTACCCCACCGCGTTCCACACTCTGCACTGCGCTTGGTGATGTAAGGCTTGGATGCAGCTGCTCGCCATGGAAACCCATTCCATTAAGCTCTACACACTGTTCCTGAGCTGATCTGAAGGACACATGAAGTTTGGAGGTCTGTAGTGATGGACTCTGTAGAAAGTTGGTGACCTCTGTGACCTATGACCCTCAGCGTCCGCTGACCCCGCTCTGTCATTGTACATGGTCTAACACTTCGTGGCTGAGCTGCTGTCGTTCCCGATCACTCCCACTGTGTTCTAATCCCACTGACAGTGGACTGTGGAATATTTAGTAGGAGGGAATTTCACCACTGGACTTGTAGCACAGGTGGAGCATCCTATCACGGTACCACGCTGGAGTTCACTGAGCTCCTGAGAGCGACCCATTCTCTCACTAACGTCTGTAGGAGCAGTCTGCATGTCTAGGTGCTCGGTTTTATACACCTGTGGCCATGGAAGTGATGGGAACAAGAGAAATTAATGAGTTGGATGGGGGAGTGAATACTTTTGGTAATACAGTGAAGCTCTGCTAATGGCACTCACTCTAAACACACTGTAAACATTTCTCCCTGATATGTATGCAGTCCCTCACAGAGTAAACAATGAATCCTAGGAAGGCCCAAATTCCTGAATCAGTGATCGGCGTTCTGCAGCCTCGTTTGTCTGAATGACCTCAGATACGTTCCTCAGACTCAGACTACATGCTTCTCAAACATCTGATTCTCAGACACGCAGGCTCCGGCATGAGTTTCCTCGGCTATACAGTCCTGGTGCAGGGATCCCACAGCTCCTTCCGCCAGGACACAGAGCGAAGCTGCCTCCAGTTCCCACGGCCTGCGCAGTTACATAAAGGTCAGCGTCAGTACGTGGGCAGGGCTAATCATTTTGCCCAGTCTTGTGGTCAGCCCTGTTGGGTGGTCTCTGGCCCTTTGCTGCGTAAAGGCCGTAGAAACGGGGTCCCGCTGGGACTGGAATTCCATTTCTGTGCTGAGGACAGACATAGTGTGCCGTTCAGGACACCTTGCCCTCTGAATTGGAATGTTCTCAGTTACTGATCAGCCGAGCTTAGCAGAGACTCTCTTCATACACTCATCATCCATAGGCTAGCTGCGGCAAGAGGGAATCAGCTGACAGGAGTGAAACTTGGTGAGTAAGTTTGACATTGTGAGACATGCTACCGATTCAAGTTTCACGCTCGGCCACGCATGTGATGTAAACAAGGATGGGCCTTATCTCTGTACCTGACTGACCTGAGTCATCCTGTTAGTGCAGCACCATCGGCAGACGGCTGCACCACGCAGGACTACATGCACACAGACCGTTACCACGACTGTCCTTAACACCACGTCACCGTCACCAAAGACTGCAGTGGTGTCGTACCAGACTGTCATGGAGTGACTCAGAATGGCAGCGGGTCATCTTCAGTGACGAGTCCCGCTTTAGTCTTGGTGGAGACGCCCAACGAATCCGTGTGTGGAGGCACCGTGGTCAGCGGCAGAATGAACGGTTTGCTGTCACACGTCCAGAAGGCCTGGTGTCCCTCCACCTCCACCCCTACCGCACCATCTGCAGGAACTGTGTGAGGATGTTCAAGCTGCATGGGATGGATTATCACAGGACACCATTAGGAACCTCTACAGCTCCATACCGAGATGCCTGGTGTGTTGGGTTAGCAAACATGGCGGCCTGACGCCATACTGAGAGACAGACTTTTGTATGTGTAGCTCAATAAATATTGATCATATCAGTCTAAATTTATCATCAGTTATTGATCCTGGTCACCTTTATCGTCTTTCCTAATAGAAGTGTCCTGTGGGCAGCGTCCCGTGGACAGCACCCTGTGACCACTGCTGAAGGACTAGAGGGTGACCAACACTGCACTGTGCAGCAGCAAATGAGCTATCGTCTCTGACTGTCCATCTACAAGGTGGACCAGCAAGGTAGGAGTGTCTAATAGAGTGGACAGTGAGTGGACACAGTGTCTAAACACTCCAGCAGCACTGCTGTGTCTGATCCACTAACACCAGCACCGCACACACTAACACACCACCACCACGCCAGTGTCACTGCAGTGCTGAGAACGATCCACCACCCACTTAGTACCTGCTCTGTGGTGGTCCTGTGGGGGTCCTGACCATTGAAGAACAGGGTAATACAGTACACAGAGAAACAGATGGACTACAGTCTGGACCTGTACACCTACAGAGTGTCCTGTATGGTCAGTGTAGATTAAGGAGGTGGGCTGTAGGTGCTCAGTGAGGGTGTAGGACAGGTTTATTGGAAGGCCAGTGTTGCTTTAGAGGAGATCAAATGGAAGGTGTGTTCTATCCTCAGTTTTCATAGTCCAGGCTTTTTAGACACCTAAGCGCCCACGTACCGCCGCTCCCCCGTCCGCTAGCCCCCTCAGAGGTACACTCCAGCAGCCATCTCCTAGCATAATGGTCTCTTTGTGTCCCTTCTGAAAATAACAGATACACTCTGTACCTTCCTGCTAGTCACATATTACTGGTGTGCTGATGGTCACATGGCCTTTCAAAACACTGCCACAGGAAATAACCTCCATTACTCGTTCCTCTACCACCAGAGCTCCGTCCCACCTGGCATTCCAGGGTAGCTTTCCACTGCAGCTCCGTAGCCAGTGAGCGAACTGTGAGTTAAAGGGCACTATGGCAAAAATAACCAGGCTATTTTTGTGCCTTTAAAGGAGCGATATGTAAAATTTGAGTGAAGCATACTTGGGTATCGGAGAGGGTCTGTGAGCTCACTGAACACTTTGTCTCCATTAAAGGTGGGGGTGGTGGGAGGCGGAGGCTGAAACATGACATTATTACTATTATTAATAATATCATTTGGTGAATGATGACATCCTTTAAAGGAGCAATATGTAAGATTTCTAGTTCAAAACATTCAAAAAGTAACTAAACTAAACAACACAATATAAAGAAGGAACAGTTTTTATGGCATGTTGAAGACGTCTTTATCGTGTCGCAGAGGTTTTGACTGACGTTAGCATGCTAACCAGCTAGCCCGGGGCCATCCTGTCTCCTAACACCACCCTGTACCTGAAGAAGCGATAGTGAGAGTCACTGTAGCATGAAGTGGAATCAGTCAAAACACTGCCACGGAAAGTAACCTCCATCTCTTCTTCCTCTACCACCAGAGGTTTGTCCCGCCTGGCCTTCCGGAGTAGCTTTCCCCTGCAGCTACAAGGCTAACGTAGCTAGCAAAGCAATGACAGACAATTAGCATGAGGCAAACTGAGTTGTACACATGCCTACTTCATCAAGCTTCACTTCTTCAGATCTGAGAACATCCCCAGCTGTTTCTGTCCATCCTTCTTCCACTCTGAGAATCTTCACCTCGCTTGCTATGGAGGTCTGAAAGGAGGTGTAGCTGCTTACGAAGGTGTAGCTCACTGAGAAAAGGAGACACACACATCCAACAAAGAAGCTGCTGCTGGTGGTCTTGGAGGAATGGACTGACCACCCCAGAGTCCAGAACCTCAACACCACGGACCGTGTTTGGGGTTATTTGGATGGTGAGAAGACGTAGGAGACGCTGAACCAGCTTCTAAGACTGAACTTTGGGGGTGCGTCTCCTGAGAAGAATGGAGCTCTAGTGTTATTACACTGCATGAGCTCACCTTGAAAATGTTTCTCAGTGCACAGACCACCACAAACCCACCGCCCTCCACCCTGCTGAGGTACCCATCAGCACCCACCGTCGTGTATAATGGGCTCTTTGTGTTTCTCCCCCCTCCCTCTAATAAACAGCAGCACCTCTATTACAGGCCTCCGCCACAGAGGTCTGAGGAGGCCCAATCAAACCTCAGCCTGAAGGAGAGATCATAACATCGCCGTACCTGTGGGTGATACATACTGATGTATAAGGAGGGTCTCTGACACAGTCCTCCTTTATAGGTGGGGGTGGTGGGAGGCGGAGGCTCAAACACCACATTGTTACTGTCACTGTTGATATTTTTGGTGTGCGGTGACATCATCAAAAAGCCATTAGAAGATTTTTGTTAACATAAAACAGCGTCTCAGACATCAGGCAGCGTCTTCATTACCGTCCCATGATGTAGGCACTTTCTGTGAGGGAGCCTTAGAGAGGGACATCTGGTTACCTTCACCACCACTGTGAACAGCTCTGACTCAGTATGTTTCCCAACGGAACCGTTCACACCAAACCCACTCAGAAGGCCTTTTAGTGGATTCTACTTTAACCAGAAAGAAAAAAAACTGATGTACGGCTGTGTGTGTGTGTGTGTGTTGGAGGGTTAGTGTGTGTGTGTGTTGGAGGGTTAGTGTGTGTGTGTGTTGGAGGGTTAGTGTGTGTGTGTGTTGGAGGGTTAGTGTTTGTATGTGTGTGTGTGTGTGTGTTGGAGGGTTAGTGTGTGTGTGTGTTGGAGGGTTAGTGTGTGTGTGTGTTGGAGGGTTAGTGTGTGTGTGTGTGTTGGAGGGTTAGTGTGTGTGTGTGTTGGAGGGTTAGTGTGTGTGTGTGTGTGTTGGAGGGTTAGTGTGTGTGTGTGTGTGTGTTGGAGGGTTAGTGTGTGTGTGTGTATTTGAAGGTTAGTGTTTGTGTGTGTGTGTGTGTGTGTGTGTTGGAGGGTTAGTGTGTGTGTGTGTTGGAGGGTTAGTGTGTGTGTGTGTGTGTGTGTGTGTTGGAGGGTTAGTGTGTGTGTGTGTTGGAGGGTTAGTGTGTGTGTGTGTGTGTGTGTGTTGGAGGGTTAGTGTGTGTGTGTGTGTGTGTGTTGGAGGGTTAGTGTGTGTGTGTGTGTGTGTGTGTGTGTGTTGGAGGGTTAGTGTGTGTGTGTGTGTGTGTGTGTGTGTGTTGGAGGGTTAGTGTGTGTGTGTGTTGGAGGGTTATAGTGTTTGTGTGTGTGTGTTGGAGGGTTAGTGTTTGTGTGTGTGTGTGTGTGTGTGTTGGAGGGTTAGTGTGTGTGTGTGGAGGGTTAGTGTTTGTGTGTGTGTGTGTGTGTGTTGGAGGGTTAGTGTTTGTGTGTGTGTGTGTTGGAGGGTTAGTGTGTGTGTGTGTTGGAGGGTTAGTGTGTGTGTGTGTGTTGGAGGGTTAGTGTTTGTGTGTGTGTGTGTGTGTGTGTGTGTTTGAGGGTGTGTGTGTGTTGGAGGGTTAGTGTTTCTGTGTGTGTGTTGGAGGGTTAGTGTGTGTGTGTGTTGGAGGGTTAGTGTGTGTGTGTGTGTTGGAGGGTTAGTGTTTGTGTGTGTGTGTGTGTGTGTGTGTGTGTGTGTTGGAGGGTTAGTGTTTGTGTGTGTGTGTGTGTGTGTGTGTTTAGGCGCAGATCCAGATCAGCTCAGACACTAGATTAAGTCTGGAATAGGATTGGGGAGATTAAGATTACCCTGGCCATTGTCCGGCTTTTTTATGACCTAATTAACACTGGGACACTCCCTTCTGCGTTCTCAGACAGCATTACAACTCGGAGGAAAACCTCAGTGCTTTGAAGTTCGGGCTTTTAGGCTTAACTGATGCTGAACATTCAGATTCTCCTCATTCTTCCCTACAAAGCCGCTGTTTTGGAGACGCAGCGTCTTAGTGGACAGTGACAAAGCACTGTGACCTACAGTCGTAGGCAAGCTTGACCCCGAACTGAAGTCTTGTGCCCTCAATCTAGACCAAGCCGGGAGTTTCAGCAGCGGTGGGGGAAGTACACAGTTACAGCACACTACAGCTACTTACTGTACACTGAACTACTTACAGAGTACACACCGACATGCTACTTACAACACCTAACACTTACTCTCACTGAGTTACCGTACACCAACACTACGCTACTTACAGTTACACTAACACATTACACTTACTGAGTTACCGTGGAGTACACCAACACACTACTTGACAGTACACTAACACATTAACACTTACTGAGTTACTGTACACACCAACACGCTACTTACAGTACACTAACACATTACCTTACTGATTTACTGTACACCAAACCTTCTTACGCTACTTACAGTACACAACCACATTACACTTACTGAGTTACTGTACACCTTACAGCAACACGCTACTTAACAGCACACTAACCACATTACACTTACTGAGTTACTGTACACACGACACACTTTACAGTTACACACTACTTACACATTACACAGCTACTGTACACCAACACGCTACACTTACTGAGTTACTGTACACAACACACTTCTGAGGTACTACAGTACACTAACTACACAATTACACCCTGAGTTAACTGAGTTACTGTACACCAACATGCTCCTTACAGCACACTAACACATTACACTTACTGAGTTACTGTATACCGACACGCTACTTACAGCACACTAACACATTACTCTCACTGAGTTACTGTACACCGACACACTACTTACAGCACACTAACATTACACTTACTGAGTTACCGTACACCAACACACTACTTACAGCACACTAACACATTACACTTACTGAGTTACTGTACACCACTGGGATTCAGTTCTGCTAGGTATACTAATGCTGATCTAGAATATCTGTTGGAACTTGGAACTGGTCCAGCTGAAGTTCTGGAACAGTTCTGGAGTTCTTGCCAAAAACATTCCAGCAGCAATCGTGGTGATTTAGCTGGAACCTCCGGGGACGGCAGTTATCTGGCATCAGGGCAGGGCGGGCACTTACTGAGTGCTCCCTCACTCTGGGACTGCTCTGGGACGGAGCT
The DNA here is from genome assembly GCA_024036415.1 of Prochilodus magdalenae. NCBI lineage: Eukaryota > Metazoa > Chordata > Actinopteri > Characiformes > Prochilodontidae > Prochilodus > Prochilodus magdalenae. The sequence continues at coordinate 288,626 of JAMWET010004590.1, read as the reverse complement.
GACTGGGGGTGGGGCGGGGGCACTTGCGTGCAGGGTCTTGATTACGGCCCCATAATAGCACGCGCACTGATGGGTGGCGATAGCATTGTTAAGTAAACACTGTGATCTCACTGACGGCACTGGAAAGCCAGTCGGAGACTTCTCAGTGAAAAGCACTGCACTGGACATCTCACTGGCCTAACGACGAGACACAGCAGAGCGTTCATCCTCCTGGGCTGTGTTCTGGTATCATTTCATCAGCTACAGTGTGTTAACCCCTTGATATCCAAAGGCGGTGTTTCTCCGCCCTGGACCCGAAGGCACCCTGCCTTGGTCACTTTAATGGACTCCCTGTTTGAACGCCCCCTGCAGCTCTGAAGGGGCTTCTTAATGAGCTGGTAAGTTGAATCAGGTGAGCACTAGACTGGGCAGGACAGGGTGCCTTCAGGACCAGGGTTGAGAAACACCGATATAGGCTCCATAAGGGTCCAAACGCTTCAATTCCCAGGTCACTCTGAGTTTCACAGAGCTGTTTCGCAGAGCTGTCCCAGACACTGGAGAGCAATAGAGGACTTGTAAATGACTCCCCTTGTGTGTTTAAGGTGGTAGTAACTCCAGGCTCCTGCAGATGGCGCTGCTACATGAGAATGATGAGGCTATAAATTTCTGCGGGGTGTGAGAGACGGGATCCATAGATTGGGAAGAGGTGCTACAGTGCAGGGAATGTCTCGTTCCATGTGTGGAAAACGGCTCCAGAGCAGATGTTAATGATTGGCTAAAAGGAGGAACTGCAGGTGGGCGTGGCCAAAGACCATAGTGTGAAGGAAGTAGCTGAATCTGCAGGTGTATGGAAGCGTACGGTCATACGGGTCTACCAGCAGTGGATACAATCCCAGTCTACAGGGAATTCCCCTCGGAACTGTGTCAGGGAAACATCCACCACATCTGGACCACCTGATCAGTTCTTTGAGAGTGTCTGAACACTGATGTGGCTACATCCAGAAACTCGCCCAGTCCATGCCCAATCCAGTCCCAGCAGTTATTTGTGCTGAAGGAGGCATCACACGGGACACATTCTTTGTCCGGTTAGCTCACCGAAGACACTTTGATTGGATTGATTGGACGTGCTGTGTTGGGTCAAATTATTGTCCTGCATCAAGCAAGAGACAACTAAGGATAAGCTGGAATAACTGGAACTGGGTTCAGAACCAGCACCTTATTATTAACACCTGGAAGGAGAGTGGATGACCTGCGACTTCACGGAAGAAATCGGGCCAGGAAAATCCTGAATGAGGATAATCGGAGACCATCCCAAAGCCTGGAGTAGGGGAACAGGAGAAAGTGTTTAACAGCGAGCGTAAGAGCATTCCCACACGACCAGAACTCTCGGGATTGGGTCTAAACAGCTGTATGGACATAAGAACCACTCGTTAATGAGACTAATCATCTCCTTCCGATCATTAAGGACCCCTGACATGTCCTCCACCATTGCCTCTGGTTCTACATTATCGCTGTCCCAGACGTCGGTCTTTCCAACAGGGAATGTCATTTGTGCGTGAGGCTATTAGGTTGAATGTTAATCATTCACTTTAGGAATAATGAGTCCCCTGTGGCTGAAACGTTCCTAACAGCCTGTCATACCTCCCTGAGCACCAATACCAGCTGTGACTGGATTTGGCATGGATTGGACAAGTTTCTGGATGTAGGCCACCTCAGTGTTCAGACACTCTTCCATTACAGAGTTGCTCAGTTGGGCCAGATTTGGTGGATGCCTTCCCTAGCGTTTTGCTGGTTGTTGCTCCAGGTAGTTCATAAAGATTTCCGTTTACACTGTGTGGACATTTCATGATGAATGGACCAATAGCAATGGCCCAAAACCTGCATGGACAAAGGTCTGGTTCTTTTAATTTACTTTACATTAGGGTTCTGGCCTCTCCGGTACAGCTGCCTTTTTGGAGACACTTGTTTTTCTTTGGACAGTGACGGTATGTAGCCCTGTGAACACAGGAATTGTGATCTTGGAAAACAGGGATGGGAATGTTATGCTCCTCGGTAAGATGATGAGCAACAGATTCCTCCAGCAGCTCCGTGTAGGCGCTGAGCATTACGATTGGACTCGATGGAGAAAGCTGTGGCTTTGCTTAAGACAGTACACCTTTAAATCTTGACCCTGATTCCAATTTCCCAGTACCTGGTCATTTACTGAACTGCTTAGGTAACTGATTGGTCAATTAGTGTCAGAGATACCAGTAATGACAAATCCGGGCCTGGAAACTGGATTCAGGGCAGGATATGCTGATTTGGTGGAACCGACGCCTTTGTAGGAATAAGCCACCGCTGCTCAGGGAAGTCTGTCTCCACTCTGGGCTGATCAGGAGGCGGGGCTTAAAGACACAGGAGCTCTAACAGAGGGTTTCAGACAGAGGGTGAACATAAGCAGGGTTTTCATCCATCAATTTCTCGCACAATTTAAAAAAAAGCCTGGAATAAATAAATAAATAAAAAATCAATAAACACTGAAAACGAGAAATCAATGAAAACTGAAATCTGATCATGTTCAAACCACCACAGCGATCCGGATTAAGTTAACTACAAAACCACTTTATTGAAAAAGCAGATTATATCATCTACGGTTAAATGATACGTCCCAACTTTTAATACATTAAATAACTTTAAACTTTTCATGTTTAGATAAATAAATCTACTTTCCTTTTCTTATTCATGAAATATCTAGGAAATCAGAACATTGAACGATACAAAAACAAAAAAAGTGATACAACCGAAGGCGAGAAACAAAGCTACAGCTCACTGTCGTTTCCAAGAGAAGCAGAAAACAATCGTTTAAAAAAGCTAGCGCTGCTTATTTACAGGGACTCTACCTGTGCTCTATGAAATAGTAGTACAGTTTAAACGTGTATTAAGACATCGTGGAGGAGTAAATAGCACTTCTTTCAGTCGTACATTTCGGCCTGTCAGGGAATGATTTGAGAAGAGTTCAGTGTGCGGTTTCTTCACCGTCTCAGGAAACAAACAAACCGTCGTTCTGGAGCTAAACCCATTTTCTTGGTCCGGATACGAGGGCGGGCTGGTGATGCATGTTCCACGTGGAAGAGAAGGGGCAGGTGAACTGTCGTACATCACAGTACCGTGTCTGTTCTAGACGATGGTGGCGGTGGAGCGAGGGTGCAGTCAGGACTGGCTAAAGCTTCAACACTTCCTCCGTTTCTGAACGCCCGGCAGCTCAGTAGTATTACAGCAGGACCCGTAACGGTGGAGAGCTGAGAGGAGGCGAGGCAGTGGCTGTCGTGGCTCCAGGGCTGCCCCACAGCACTAAGACCAAAGCAAGAAGGCACTGAGTGGTCCTGCCACTAATGCAGGTGGAAACCCTTGCTACATTCACGTACAGTCATACACAACCGTTTGGTCAAATTCCACGTTTGGTTGATGGAAGCGGAAATACACAGTTGAGTCATATCATTATAACCACCATGTGCAGCCCAGGCAGCAGCTACATGAGTGGGAGTGACTCAGTAAGGTCCTGGTAGGTTGTCACAGGTATCTGGAGCCATGCTGAATGCAGTGCATCCCACATCTGCTGGAGGGGGCGTGGGGGAGGATCCAACATGATGATAGAGGTGGTCCCACACTCTCAATTGAGTATGGGGAATTAGGGAGCGAGGGTAGTATTTGGAATTCTTGGCCATGCTCTTCCAATCGGACATTTCTAGCCATGCTGGATTGTCGTACAGGAAAGACAATCAGCATGTCATTCCCAAATTAGTTGAGAGTGCCTACTGCACACCTTGTGTACCCACCAAGCCGGCTCACGACATGTGACTTCCTTCATAAGTTATGTACACCGCCACGGAAAGAACAACGTAGGAAGTGGTCATAATGATGTGACTCGACTGTGTACGTTAGCCTGTCCTCTTACAGAGAACTACACACTTAAAAATGTCATTTAAAAAAAAAATTTACCTCACAATTTCGATTCATTTGCTCTGTTTAACATGACGGACACAAATGAAACACAAAATATAAATAAAATGTGCTGGAACTTTTGCATGTTATGCCAAACTTTGGCCAATCAACAGTAACTGTGCATTATTACAGTGTGTGTTCTCTATACCGGACATGTTACCAGTAATCAGCAAAGCACGGAATTTCACCACGGGGCCTATAAAACACCTAGAAAACGTTTAACAGGAACAAAAAACAGAAGCTGAAAACTATCAGTATATTTCACAGAACTAAACCACATGACTGTCAACCTCCAGAGTGAAACCCTGATTTAAAATCTGCAGTGATCAATAATGTTATTATTTTATTCCAGACTTAATGATCTAAAAATTATTCTATAATCAGGTATCTAAAACAATCAATAGTTCAGTAACTGATTGTAAAAGAAACCAAAAAGCCAATAACTAAACTCTGGGCTAAATATGACCAGTCTGGACCGCCTGTCCTTCAACGGGAACTACGAGAACAACGAGAAGGTAATACTTTCACAGGTGTGGTTTAGACTGCGAAGGTCAGCGTGCTTGTCGCACAGTTTTGAGTTGTAGTACAGCTGTTATTGTGATACACAAGATTTGTGTGGCCGAGAGCATCTGTCCTCCTATTGGTTAAAGTCCTTACAGAGACGCAATCTGAACAAAGGCAACACTGACCGATTCGCTGCTGCTGCTGCTATTTTAACCCAACAGGGGGTTATTTACTCTGGCCAATCAGCTGTTTTCTGTGAACAAGGTCATTTCTCAGTGTTGTCACGGCACATTAAGACTTAAGAAATGATCCCACACCCTATCGTTTTGGGTTTAGTAATTGATCGTAAAGGAGGCAGCCAATAACATTCTCCCTGCGTTTACATGCTTGATTCAACTAAAAACTGAAAACTAGCCTATCAAAACCAGCACTGAAAGGTTTTACGTATGGAATGTAACATTAATTTAATTATGTTCTCTTAAAGATCGAGTGTTAATGCAGCACCGAACACAACTCCCAACACAGCAGTAACTGGAGGAGGGCAATACAGCAAAAATACAATATAGGAAAACGTTAGGAAATGCTCAGGATACACAGGTCATGTTATTTCTTTCTTTCTGACTTCTGATCAGCTGGAAAAATTGCTATATAAATAACTACCACTTTTTAAATACCTAAAATTAAAACAAAAATATGTAATACACTGAACACGTTGATTTATTAAACATCTGTGCATGTTGTGCTGCAATCAGTCCAGTTAAGCAGCCTAACTGTGTGGATGTAACAGCAGTTGGTCAGCTTTTTACAATTACTGACTATATCCACCATATGCTCAGGAAAGTGGATTATACTGTATTGTGGTACACATCTATTACAATAACTGTACATATTTATATATATATATAATGTAAATATATGCCGTTATATAGCTCTACCCACTGTGATGAGGGTAGAAAAATGTAACTGTTATTATTACATAGCAGTGTTAGACGGAAAAGTAACTACATCAGCGTGGTGCGTTACTTGGTAGCACTTTACCTTATAGATGGGTAATAAGTATGTAACAATATGGTAATTTTACTGTAACAAGTTGTATATATTCATGAATTAAACGTCAATTACCCAGTTAATACTATATAATAAATCAGAAACTGTAGTGTAGTTCTTTATGTATTATAACATAACTGGAGGAACACCAAGAGAACAGTACTGACTGCCCATCCTTCAAAGAGAACGTGAAGTAACAAATGCGTTATGTTGCTGCGGTAAGCACTAGCCGTTAGCATTTTGGGTATCAGGTTAGCACTGCTTTGCAGGAACTCGTGTGAATATCGGGCTGAACTTGTATAGCCTGATCCCAGCAATATATGGGATACAGATAAACTGCTCTCAAGGAATCACGAATGAGACTTCACAGGCTTCATATATGTCGTATCAAGAGGTCACAATTAACCATCCTTTTTTCCATTTTAGTTACTATTTCTAGTTTCTAACAACCTTTTCACTCTGTGTTTATTCCTGTTGTGGCTGAAGTTCTGTGAAAAAATACTGATGTGCTCACATCGTTTTATCGGTTATCTTCTCTGCACTGTTTCCAAGTCCCGTAAACCAATGTGGGTCAAGGGCAGCTGGCCTCTGTGGAGCCTGGGTGAGTCCAGCACCCTGCAGCACCACCGGTAGACCCCTACGTCTACACAAAGCAAAAACAGCAGAACAGCTCTCCTCTCTGCTCCATCCCTCTACAGCCTCCCAGACAAGCCAGCGTCGGGAAGTAGTTCAATCCCTGCTCTCAGAAACAACACACTCGTCTTAGAGATACACAGGCACTAAGACACGTTGACGAGCCAACGTCAGAACACAAATACGCCCGTGCTGGAACTTAATGCTGACCGACCTCAGTCAGAAAAATATGGAGCAATTTTTCTTTCCTCTGTAGAAAAGGTCTGTGAAATTTAGAGGTGAGGGTGACAGCAATGTGCAGCTAACTCGTCTGGTGGTCTCGTTAACACAGCACGTGTGTTTGCGGGTTAGTCTCTCTCACGTGTGCTGTTCTAGCAACTTAAGGAACGTGTGCCAAACAGCAAAACAGTGGCTGCCTGCCTGGCACAGCAGCGTGAGGTGCGTACAGGGTGAGGACCTGTATCTCTCACCACTGTCGCAACACACACACACACAAAAGCACACAAACACACAGTAATGGTGCAACTTGAAGGCAATGAGTGAAGAAATTGTTAAGTGCGAGATTCTCAGTGAAAGGCCACTTCCAAGGCTTTAAATGTCACATTTCTCCCTCTTCACTCCTTTCTCTCTCTCTCTCTCGGAATGTAGCTGTGTGGTGGTTTGTCCTGTAGCCTTGGTGTTCCAGGGACTCGCTGAGTGGTGGCTGACACCGTGGCTTATGCTTATGCGCCTGGCTGTGGATGGAGGTCAGTGATGTCTTTGTACTGGCCTTGCGCTGGGTGTGCACTGGCCCCATGCTGGAGGAGCATCCCAAGTTGGTCCCACTCTGGCCCCATGGTGGAAAAGTTGGTCCCGTGCTGACCCCATGGTGGCCCTGCATTTGCCCCCCTGTTGTCCTGGATTTGCTCCACTTTGGTCCTGCTCTGGCTCCATGCTGGCCCTGCACTGGCACCATGTTGGTCCTACGCTGGCTGGTTCTCCACTTGCCCCACACTGGCCTCTCATTAGTCCATCGCTTCCATCCCATGTAAGCTGTTCTCCGGGGCCAGTCTGTGAAGGTCAGAAGGTCAAATCTGTGACATCACTTCAGGCTCAGGCTTCAGGACTTCAGGATTTATGCTGGGAGGCAAAAAATGATGTGGGTTTGGAGAATGGAGGGAGACGGCACACGGTAGCCCGAGGAGAGAGAGCCGTTCTAGACTTCCCTTTACATTCACTTGCTTCGGAGAAGGTGGTGGATGCTTGCAGCAGCCATGCAGCCGCTTTAGGAGGAGAGAAAGTGGGGTCCCTCACTGACACACACTCACCATGGTGCGCGTGTTTGTGTGTGTTCACAGCTCAGTGACGTGAAGCGGGTAGCCGGGTGGCGGCTGGGCAGGGCCAGGTGTTTTTAATCGGTGCAGGTGGCAGGTGTGGCACAGCAGGTGACCGTCCAACGGGTAACAGCGGTGGCCCTCCTCGTCAGTCAGCTGCAGGCCACAGTCCTGAAAGACAGATCACACAAATGCACACACAGCTCAGCTGTTGTCATAGTGATGGACTTCATGTCCTTTATATACTGAGCATGGATAGAAAGCTAAAATAAACGAGTGTGCCAAATGACATTACAGTGGGCGGAGGGGAATTAGATATTTCACAGGAACAGACATTTTAATTACGGCTCTTTGGAAGTGCGAAGACAAACTCTCGGAGCAAGCCGAGGCTCTGCCAGCACCGTTCGATTTAGAGCAAGAAGAGGTGAGCATCACACCTAGGCAGGTAGAATAGGTCCTGTTTAGCGCTGGAAGGTGAGGAACTGTTCTCCGAGGCTGAAAGGCATCATCACGCGGTCGCTGAGATAAAACCCGAAGTTTACCAGAGAGTGTGAACAGTGCTGGTAAATGATTTATAGCAGCAGTCCGAGTGCGTCCCTCTCTGCCCTACATACACACACTGCACACAGCAGCCCACAGCAGTTTCTTTCCCTGAGCACATGTAAAACCTACTCCTACAGGCTTCAAGACGTGTTCAGCAGGGGAACCTCATTCGCCAGCCCAAATCTTGTTTTATCCCCTCACATTCCAGACTTCTTATTCAGCAGCTCTTGTGAAAGCTGTAGAACTTAGAGAACCTTTACAGCCTAAAGGTGCCACAGACTGTACAGCTGGATGTGCACTGTGATGGTGTAATAAGCAGAGTTCAGTACACAGAACTGACATCCCGTGACCCTCAAACACTGTTGTTCCTCCTTCAAATCCAAATCCTGTATTTCTGTAAGTGGTACGGTAAAACGGGATGATTTCATAATCCTAATCTGCTACAGAACAGACTTATTAATATTTGCATCCCCAACATTTACATACAACCACAACGGAGCTACAGAACCAAAATGGTGGACTCTATGGAGATATCCAGCGTTCCAGGCTGGGAAGGGGATGTTAGTTTGCTGTGCACATTCCACTCCGGACAGTTTCCCAAACTCTTGGACGATACGGAGAAGCTCCGCACAGCTTTTGACCCTGAAGAGATTTAAGATGAGGAGCAGCGCCACCTTTATTAGCATCACAACCCCACCCATAAGTAGAAGCCATGCTGTGTGATTGTATCCATGTTTGCCGGTTGAAGCCAAATATCCCTAACTGAGAGTTCCATAGTGAGGGTCAACTTTAATCTACAGTGTGTTGATGTCCAGATGGAAAGCCAGCAGCTAGTATAGGTAACGTTAGCTACTAGCATTAGCTCCAAGTAACTAGCATAGCTAACTAAATAATATGATGAGGGTGAAGCTTCTTTACAAAGAGGCCCGTTATATTTAGTCTACTTGCACATGCTGAGTCGGTGTGATCATCAGGGGGAGTGTCTCGCTGTAAACCAGCCAATCAGAGCAGAGCTCATCTAATTATTCATGAGCTCACCACATAAGGTGAAACGGCTCGTTTCATTCTAGGACCAGATAATAGTGGGTAAATGGGCACAGTGTAGAACCACATCACATACCGTCTGTGTAGAACATCAGAGAACAATCCAAAGGGCTGAATGAATGTGTCTATGGCACCTTTAAACAGACATAATGGTCTTAAATCTGGAATTTATGGCAATGGTGAAGCATCATCCTACCTCACAGTGATAGCACTCCACGTGGTAGTCTTTGTCCATGGACACAACACGTATGGTCTCCTCTGAGCCCTGGAAATACACATGCACTCAGTATCAGGACAGGCTGTGATGCAGAACAGAGTGTAAAGTAAGAGTAAGAGTCTTTACCTCAGCTGGGAGGATAGGTTGGCTACAGGAGGCACATTTTGGGGCAAAGACACTGTGGAGCGAGCAGAAATAGAAGAATGTCTTCAAACGTTATATCTGCACAGATTCATAACCATCAGAACCAACAAGCACCAGTGAATATTCATGGCCTTTCAGATACATGGCTGAAGATGGTCTGTACTTGGGCAAACTTTAAGGCAACTGACATGTCCATCGTTCATAGTGGAGGACTAGCAATAAAAGGAATGACAGCTTTAAGCTTACCTGAGATGTATTCGATCACCTGAGACATGAGACAGAATGGCTTCATGTCCAAATTGTGTTTCTTTAGTTTAGTGCTGGAGCTCTGAGGCTAACATTGCTAACACTAGAAGTCAATAGACACCCAAATCGTTTCTGCTAATACTCTCCCCAAACCTCGTTCAGATCTGATCCAGGTCTTCATCACGGTGGCACAGACTGAGCTATGATCAGAACCTCACTGTGTAGCTAAAAGCAGCAGGTACAAATTTCAGACAAGCTCAAAGTTCTGACTAGACACTGAGCGGAATGTGCTTTGACCAAGTTGAGAGAAGTTCTGAGGGGCCCGTTTACAGAAAAGGTTCGGGTGACTGTTGACTCCTACTGTTTGTTAGCCCTTGTTAACTCCAAGGCTAACTACTTGGACATCAAACATGTGTTGGCTAATTGACTACATCTGGGAAAGGCGGAAAACGTTCATTCCTCACCAACCCATTCCTTTAACACATGTATGTTATTCCTTAACACTATAGAGGCACCAAAACAGCTATTTTAATATGAACACAAATATTTAAACACATAAACAATTAACTCTACAAGCCAGGACAATAAATGATCTACAATTAATCATTTTACTTCAAACCACTAGTCCTGATCACCCAGCACACATTGGGCTCCACTAGCCCACAGGACTGTGTGCATTCGCACTTTAACTAGACTTCTGTACTTGAACGTCTGAGCTTTGGTCACGCCGGCTGGCTCTCCTCTCACCTCCGACTTCGTTTCCCATAACCGACCACCCAATGACGTCACTGTCACATGTCCACCATCCTCCAATCTCATTCTGTTTTCTCATCTAGCACAAATACTCCTCTTTAACACTGGCTGATTGTGAATACTGCCACTCTTCTCTTCATTCTCTGTTTACTCTGTTGTCTATGCCCTTTTGGAACCGTGGCCGATCTGACTGTTTGCTGATTTAGCTGTTCACCTGAACATTGAGCTGCTATGCTTAGAGCTGCACTGCACTGGTATAATGACAATAAAGCTGAATTTAATTTAATTGAATTACCTTCAGGTGGAATTCCCCTTTAACTTCACCTCTGGACCTTAACATTACTGTACCATTAGTGGTTGGTAGTATTGAACGGATGATGTGACTGGAAGGGTTTAACAAGGCTGTGATATTTAAAGCTTGTGCCTGATGGTGTTAGAAGCACGTACGTGTGATAGTCTTTTACACAGTAGATGTTGTTCTCCATGTCAACAGTGAACGGAACTCCGTCCAGTCCCTCTTTACACACCACACAGCGGAAACAGCCTGGATGGTAGGACTTCCCCAGAGCCTGGAGGATCTACATCGATAAACAGAAACCAACTGATTACAAACAAGCAAACACAAAAGCTGGCTGGAAAGCAGCGTGTGTTACAAACAGTTCCTTATTTCAACAGAGCAGCTCTCTGAATTCATCCCAGACGGCCTTGGAGAACAAAACAGATCGAAAGCACCTGAATAATGAACTCAAATCCGGAAGCAGAGTCGCTGGACGTGTGCGAGTGAGTTCTGTGTGGCTCTGCTGGAATGTGGGTGTTAAAGCTGATGTTGATATCTGAAACATGAGTGAAACCGATCTCTCTTACCATCTCCATGATGAGGTGTCCACACACAAAGCATTTCTCCGCTGTCTGCTGGAACCCAGAGTACTGTGGACAACACAAACACACATACCTCAGTCAGAGAGTTACACATACCCTAGTCTGAGAGTTTCTGCCTGTATGACTTTGAAGAAAACGTATCTCCATTTTTGTCCATTTTTACTGTTGTGAATCACATGAAGGCAGCAGCTGCTTTTTACACTGTGTGGGAATTTCTTAATGATTTGGACCAAAAGAAATGGCCCAAATGTGCTTGGAAAGACGTCTGGTTCCATTGACATACATTATAATTAAATGAGGTTCTTGGCCTCTCCTGTGAAAGTGCCATTTTGGAGATACCTGTTCTCCTTTGGACGATATTGTGAATCTTTGAAATAGATCACATGGTCTAACCAGATTTTCACCAATGGCATGCACTTACTTTCTTTTAGTATTAAGTTTTTGTGGGCTTTTAGGTTAGTATAATCCCATTTACATTAATATCCTGTGTCCATGTACTTTATAAATGCTGTACTATTGGCTGTACCAATATATGCCCATGTTAGTGTATTTTCAGTATTGTTATTATTTGCTGATACCTGCACCCCTTGTACAGTTTTTATTATTACGAGACCTTTTTATCTCCTGTATCTTAATACCAATTTTTACATGTTATACGTATCATCTACATTAATATTTGTATATGTACAGATATATTTTTGTATATATTCTTGCCTCATTGTAATAAGTGAGATATTTATCTATATCTGATTCACATTTAATTAGTATTATTTATAATTTACAATATTTGCTGAGCCTGTACTTACTTCTGTCCATACTGTACCATCCTTATCACTGCATGGTATTACTGTGCTGTATTGGGTTACTGCTACCAGCTGCTAAATTTCCTTTGGGATCAATAAAGTATCTATCCATCCCGCCATCAATCTATCCATCCACCTATTCATTCACCTACTTACCTACCTACCATAAAGCTCTTCAATAATCAATAGGAGTTTGTCAACACATGCAATGTTCAACCAGATACATAAAGTAAATAAGCGAATATGTTTCAAACAGTGCTGTTGAGCTATTCTCCATTCTGTCTCAGTCTCTAGGGGGCGCTGCTGCTCTCTAAAGGGCAGGGTTTTACAGGAACAGGTCAGTCAATATTACTAATAATAACCTTAAACAGCCTTCAGTTAGCATTACTGGAATAGTATACTGATGATTAGCGACTACTAGCTTCCTTTCATTGTTATCTTGTATTAAATCATTCAGAAAGCAGAAGGAGCAGGTGGAGCTGAAATGGAGTGATCTCGAGCTCTCTTTGAGGACAAAGGAACTCCATATGCACAGTAACTGGAAGGTAAACCTTTAAACTCTGATTTGGGACCTGCTCTATCTTATAAGGGATGAAGACTACAGATTTCCGTAGGGAGCTCTGCTACTGTGCTAGAAAAGGAGTCTCCGAAACGTGCAGCCCCAGTACATGCTAGTATCAGGAAGAGAGCAGTGGTTCAGCCAGTCCCAGTACTCCACAGTTAATCAAGCCCATCAACATCAGTGCTCACCGTAAAGAGCCCTCAAATGCGTCTGCAGTCTGTGTGGAATTTGCACAGATATTGAGCAGACAGCCTGCAGGTGCCTTTAAGAAGACAGTGACCCCAGGGTGGCCATCTGCCTGCCCTCTCAGGGGTCACTACAGTGGTGGGATTGGGGCTGGGACTCCTTTGTTTGTTTACTGGCTGTTTAAGTAACGTTCTACCGTGACGTCACGTTTGTTTCTAATCCATTCCATTGTTTAACTTGTGTTCCACGGGTTCCATGAAGTCTAGCACGACATCACCCTTATTGATCCGATCCTATCCTCCTCCACCCCGTTTTGCAAACAGAGGGAAGGCGGCTTGTAGGTGGGGGTCGAGGACAGCAGGTGGGGTTTGAAAAAAGGCTTGTCAATACCAGGAAACCCCCCTCCAGTCTTCAATCCAGAAGACCATCTGTCAGACCCCCGGTGTCAGGGGCAATGGTGTCGTCCTTGGAAATCAGTTCAGAAAGGAGGACGTCTAACATACAACTGAGACGTATGACCGAAAGATATCTGAAACCTAAAGATGAGAGATTGAGAGATTTCTGTGGAGTGCCTTTATTTAAACTGAAAAAAAAAATTTCACCAAAAAAAAAAAAAAAATTCCAAAATTCCACTTTGGTGGTGGAATGGTTACCAGGTTTAGGGTAAACTACGGTCAGATTACTGACGGCTGGTATTAGCATTTCCTAATTTAGTACTAACACTATGATTACTACGCCTTGAGTGAGCCTTAAATACTGTCCAGCATCAATCAAAGTTATCCGCGATCATCAGGAGGAATACTGCGGAAGGCTATCACGGCACGGGATTTTTCGTAACTGTGATTTTAATAAGAGTACAGAGGGAAACTGGATTGAAGACGTTCACCCCGTTTACAGAACATGCTGCAAATGGAGGCAACACAATCTATGTGACCACTGCCTCCTCCTTCAAAGCAAACGTGTCCTGAAGAATTCCCTGTGGAATTTTTTGTGGAAACGTCCAACTATGTGGTGTCCACACCACATGCTTATAGCCCTAGCTCTGTAAGAAAAATGATACTCTAATATCTTAAATAACCTAATCAAAAAACCAGCCCACCAGAATTAAAACTAATACTCGACTTCTTATTCGCCAGATTCCTGTTGGCCTTTCCCCGTTCCACCTTAAACTGTGCAGTGGTTATTTAAAAACGGCACACTGTTGCTGCACTATTTAAGGTGGAATGGAAAGCTGGTGAACAGGAGTCTGACTTCAGCCTCAGTAAGATAGTCTAATATGCTTATCAGGAGAAGTTTCCAGTATTACAGTAATAATCCAAATATTTTGACAGAATAAATCAGCCTATCCTGGCACATATGATTCGGTTTACCTAAGATATCAGAGATGCTATTATTATGTTTATACTGTATAAACTAACGATGCTGCCAATTTTATTGGAGGTTTTCAGTGCAAAATTTGGTAAAATGATTTAGTTCAGTTGATTTTAGCTTCAGTACTTCTTTAAGCACTTTCAGCATATAGTAACAATACGGTGACAATAACTCTGATCATTCCGGCCACTATGTAACGGTGATACTGAAATATTCGTACAGTCTCGTCTCTAAAATAAACAATCTTGGACATCTCGTATTCTGCCCAGTAAGGCTATTGACAAAGATACATGTATATATGAGGAGTGTCGTTGAGTTTATCAGCTGAGAGTGATGCTCTCATCCCACTCTCCAACTGCGTATGTCAGGGAAGGGGGTGGGGGTAATTGTGCTCCTAGGGGAGATGTGGGGAAATGGGACTAAATTGTGCAGGGGGTGGAGTTCTGTTGTCGTCGGTCACAACATCTGTTCCCCCCTGAGGGTTAAAGAATGTGCAAAATGTACTGTATTCCCTTATCTGACCGTCCATCTATGCATCCGTCTATCCCTGCCTTTGTCCGTCAACCCTCCCAGAGCCTGTTAGTGTGCGTGTGCTCTCTCTCTCTGTCTATCATCGCCTCTAAGATTAGTCTCTCAGTTAATAATAAATGTGGTAACAATTAGGTTACATAGACGTACTCATATCAAAGAAATCTGCTTCAAAGCAACGCTACACTGTATCTATTCATATTTCCATTCAAATCTCTTCAAACCGCTCTCTTCTTTTAAAGTAGCCTTTCATCTGTTCACTGACTCATCCATCGCTGTGCCATCATCCTATCTATTTATCCGGACGGGAATTTCAGATGAAAAGATCCATAGTGGCAGTATAGAAAGGCTCGCGCATCAGCTTGGCGAGCTCTGTTGTGCTCTGCAGCGGGCCCGTTCGCCTTTAAACTCACCAGGAAGTCCTCTTCACAGTAGACTTTTCCATTCACGTTGTAGAACGCTTTCCCTCTCAGTCTCCTCCCTGGAATAACAAAACATTGCATGAGGTAAAGGCATAAAACAATCCTCACAACCTGAACCGCAGCACTCCGTCTCGGCCAAAAAGTGCCAGCTTGCGTCAGCCCAGGTGTAACAGACATGATTCAGCTAATTAAAGTCTTGCTGCAGGACAAGTTAAGTCTTGATCGGAGGTGGCAGGTGTGCTGCTCTTTGGTAGACACCAAGGCTTTAACCCACACCTGGCCCTCGCAGACACGAATATCAAATCAGACCCAAATATCAAAACTGATCAATAGGCAGCATAGATAACTGCTCTCTGGACACTCGTTTACTGCTGTACACACTCGTCTTCAAAGTAATAGCTGCACCCAGAAGGAGGTGTGGGAGTGCAGTGCTGTTGGGAAGAAAGATAAAGGAGACCAGGATCAATAACTGATGATAAATTTAGACTGATACGATCAATATCGTCTCGGTATGGAGCTGTAGAGGTTCCTAATGGTGTCCTGTGATAATCCATCCCATGCAGCTTGAACATCCCCACACAGTTCCTGCAGATGGTGCGGTAGGGGTGGAGGTGGAGGGACACCAGGCCTTCTGGACGTGTGACAACAAACCGTTCATCTTGGTGCTGACCACGGTGCCTCCACACACGGATTCGTTGGGCGTCTCCACCAAGACTAAAGCGGGACTCGTCACTGAAGATGACCCGCTGCCATTCTGAGTCACTCCATGACAGTCTGGTACGACACCACTGCAGTCTTTGGTGACGGTGACGTGGTGTTAAGGACAGTCGTGGTAACGGTCTGTGTGCATGTAGTCCTGCGTGGTGCAGCCGTCCATGGAGGACATCACGGCTCGCTGGATGTCTGCAGTGGTGGCTGTTGTGTCAGTCAGATACAGTAATAAGACCTGTCCTTGCTTATGTCACAGCAAACGTGAATTTTGAATGTCCCATGATATCAAACCTACCCACCAAGTTTCATTCCTGTCATGTGATCCTTTCTGGCTGCAGCTATTTGTGTAGCTATACTTTAATTGATGAGTGTATATGTGTGTATGAAGTTTGAGCTCTTCCTACCATGAGACTCAACTCTACATATCCCTAACCAGAGAACAAGTCGTGCTCCTCAGCTCCAGAAGTCGGCCCTGACACCGCATTCACTTTCAGTTACCAGAAAGCCACATACTGGAACCAATTTCAAGCTTTCTTGGCACAAACACACCTGATTCAGCTCATGAAGCTCCTGGCAAATTATCTGACGAGTTGAATCAGGTGTGTATGTGTTGGGGCAGAAGACCAAACCCACTAACCGTGCAAAAGCCTCCAGGACTGCAGCTGAGCAACTGTGATCTACGGTAGTAGTGAGTGACAGCAGCTTTGTTTCCTAGCCAATGAAGTGAGTCACAGTGAACATACAGGTCAAAGGCTGCTTCCTAAATTCATACAGTCCTACGTGTAGGTACAGCGCATTTGGAGCCAGTGTGTTGTCTCTGTAATTATATGAAATGAATGTGTAACATGAGCCAGAAAAAAAGAAACCACAGAGCGTTAATTAAGTGATTAAACCGTGTCACTGACGCATAAATCAACCGAGCAGTTCAGCAGCAGCTGTACAGGCTACATGCTTGTTGGCACAGCGGAAGAATGTTGTGAAACCACACAAATTTGTTTTTCTACAATGTCAGGATGTGGGGTCACATGTGTCACATCATTGTCGCATCTGTAGTCCAACTTTTATCTTCATTCCAGCTTCCATTCTTTTCAGGAGACTCACTTCCAAAGTTCGGTCTTAGAAGTTGGTTTAGCATTTTCTCACCATCCAAATAGCCCCAATTAAAAATGTGGACCAATCAGAACAGGTGGTTGGTTTAATGTGAGGACGCGGTACAATCTGAATGATACCTGACAACGTCAGTATGAACACAGATGGTGCGGTAGGGGTGGAGGTGGAGTGACACCAGTCTTTCTGGACGCGTGGACACGTAATAACAAGCCATTCATCTTGGTGTGGACCACAGTCCCTCCACACACGGATTCGTTGGTCGTCTCCACCAAGACTAAAGCGGGACTCGTCACTGAAGATGACCCGCTGCCATTCTGAGTCACTCCATGACAGTCTGGTACGACACTGCAGTCTTTGGTGACGGTGACGTGGTGTTAAGGACAGTCGTATTAACGGTTGGTGCTGCACTAACAGCATGACTCATGGAGGGCCAGAAGGTCAGTAAGGTACAGCGATAGGGCCCATCCTTGCTTACGTCAGAAATTTGTTTTTCTACAAAGTCAGGATGTGGGGTCATCATCATTATCTTCATTACAGCTTCCATTCTTTTCAGGAGACTCGTTTCCGAAGTTCAGTCTTAAAAGTTGGTTTAGCATTTTCTCACCATCCAAATAACCCCAATTAAAAATATGGACTAATCAGAACAGGATTGGTTTAACATGGGAAGTGATTACTGACAACATCTGTCTTTTTAAACCAGTATAAATCTGCTATGTCTGTGATTTTGGTAGGCCTGCTCATTCCAAAGTGAATTAGCCCCATAACCCTCCAAACTCTGAGCCCCTCAGTGATATCAGCCCTGCTCCAATCCACATCTCAGTAACGCAGTACCAGTTTCTCATTCGTCGGCTTCCTGTCTGAATATTCTCCTTCCAACTTAAATGGTGCAGTGGCTACATACTAGGGCCTGATATATGAAACGCCTGTTTGAGACCTGAAGACGAGTCTATCAGTTAAAACAGAGCTTGACTTGACCTTTGACCCTCGAGATTATAACAGGAAACCCATAGCATTTTTGGTGATTTACAAAAAAGAAGGAAAAGCTGCTCTTGCAAGGCAGGACACTTTCTGTTGTGTTGGTTCATTGAATAAACTCGCACTAGCCTACCACTAGTCTATATGCCAGTTAGCTGCACAGTCTGTTGTTTTTGCTGGGAGTTGCTACTTCTGTCACATGACGCTGATGTAAATGCCTACGCGATGATGTTTGATCCGGCTGTTTGGGGTAATTTGGGGAAATCACAGAGATCCTTTATCCTGTACAAATCGGCCACTAAACGTATAAAGCTTTTGTATCTGTCCTTATATGTCCCCACACACATATATACACACACACAGAAGACTCCATAAATCAGTCTGACTGCTCTGCTTTTGACTGTCCCACTGAGCTGTCTTTCGGTTCCTAGGGTTTGTGGGATTGACCCATCAAGCCTCTTTTACGCCCCAGAATTTATACCCGAGTCCCATTCAGACCGAGTCCCAAAGAACACTGGCACATACACACCATCCAGACGCTGGTTTAGTAAAAGAGGCCTCTCCTGCAGCGCCAAAGAATCCTGATTGGAGCGCTAAGTGCCAAATTTAGCACAACGTCGTATAATAAAGCACTGCTCCCACACCTGCAGCGACACCAAGACTGATAAACGGCTTGTGAAAACAGTATTGCATGATTTTACATGTGTCAGGAGCTAGAAAGTGCAAAGATGTGCAGCAGACAAAATCAAAGATATAAAAATACCCAACTCTCCAAACTCCATAAAGAACTCTTTATGAGAAAGGAAAAGTTTAGTTTTTAAACTCTTTTGAACTGATTCCTTAAAATTTGTGGTGTAGAGGTGTAGACAGAGTGATTGAGAGCAGGTTTGGTGTAAGGTGTAGACAGAGTGAGTGAGAGTGGGTTTGGTGTGAGGTGTAGACAGAGTGAGTGAGAGCGGGTTTGGTGTGAGGTGTGTACATCGTGAGTGAGAGCAGGTTTGGTGTGAGGTGTGTACAGAGTGAGTGAGAGAGGGTTTGGTGTGAGGTGTGTACAGAGTGAGGGAGAGCGGGTTTGGTGTGAGGTGTGTACATCGTGAGTGAGAGCAGGTTTGGTGTGAGGTGTGTACAGAGTGAGTGAGAGAGGGTTTGGTGTGAGGTGTGTACAGAGTGAGTGAGAGCGGGTTTGGTGTGAGGTGTGTACAGAGTGAGTGAGAGCGGGTTTGGTGTGAGGTGTGTACAGAGTGAGGGAGAGAGGGTTTGGTGTGAGGTGTGTACAGAGTGAGTGAGAGAGGGTTTGGTGTGAGGTGTGTACAGAGTGAGTGAGAGCGGGTTTGGTGTGAGGTGTGTACAGAGTGAGTGAGAGCGGGTTTGGTGTGAGGTGTGTACAGAGTGAGTGAGAGAGGGTTTGGTGTGAGGTGTAGACAGAGTGAGTGAGAGCGGGTTTGGTGTGAGGTGTGTACAGAGTGAGTGAGAGGGGGTTTGGTGTGAGGTGTGTACAGAGTGAGTGAGAGAGGGTTTGGTGTGAGGTGTGTACAGAGTGAGTGAGAGCGGGTTTGGTGTGAGGTGTGTACAGAGTGAGTGAGAGGGGGTTCGGTGTAAAGTGTAGACAGAGTGAGTGAGAGAGGGTTTGGTGTGAGGTGTAGACAGAGTGAGAGCGGGTTTGGTGTGAGGTGTGTACAGAGTGAGTGAGAGAGGGTTTGGTGTGAGGTGTGTACAGAGTGAGGGAGAGCGGGTTTGGTGTGAGGTGTGTACATCGTGAGTGAGAGCAGGTTTGGTGTGAGGTGTGTACAGAGCGAGTGAAAGAGGGTTTGGTGTGCGGTATAAACAGTGTTAGTGGGAGCGTGTTTGGTGTGAGGTGTGTACAGAGCGAGTGAGAGAGGGTTTGGTGTGCGGTATATACAGAATGTGTGGGAGCGTGTTTGGTGTGAGGTGTGTACAGAGTGAGTGAGAGCGGGTTTGGTGTGAGGTGTGTACAGAGTGAGTGAGAGCGGGTTTGGTGTGAGGTGTGTACAGAGTGAGGGAGAGAGGGTTTGGTGTGAGGTGTGTACAGAGTGAGTGAGAGAGGGTTTGGTGTGAGGTGTGTACAGAGTGAGTGAGAGCGGGTTTGGTGTGAGGTGTGTACAGAGTGAGTGAGAGCGGGTTTGGTGTGAGGTGTGTACAGAGTGAGTGAGAGAGGGTTTGGTGTGAGGTGTAGACAGAGTGAGTGAGAGCGGGTTTGGTGTGAGGTGTGTACAGAGTGAGTGAGAGGGGGTTTGGTGTGAGGTGTGTACAGAGTGAGTGAGAGAGGGTTTGGTGTGAGGTGTGTACAGAGTGAGTGAGAGCGGGTTTGGTGTGAGGTGTGTACAGAGTGAGTGAGAGGGGGTTCGGTGTAAAGTGTAGACAGAGTGAGTGAGAGAGGGTTTGGTGTGAGGTGTAGACAGAGTGAGAGCGGGTTTGGTGTGAGGTGTGTACAGAGTGAGTGAGAGAGGGTTTGGTGTGAGGTGTGTACAGAGTGAACGAGAGCGGGTTTGGTGTGTACAGAGTGAGGGACAGCGGGTTTGGTGTGAGGTGTGTACAGAGTGAGTGAGAGCGGGTTTGGTGTGAGGTGTGTACAGAGTGAGTGAGAGAGGGTTTGGTGTGTACAGAGTGAGGGACAGCGGGTTTGGTGTGAGGTGTGTACAGAGTGAGTGAGAGCGGGTTTGGTGTGAGGTGTGTACAGAGTGAGTGAGAGAGGGTTTGGTGTGTACAGAGTGAGGGACAGCGGGTTTGGTGTGAGGTGTGTACAGAGTGAGTGAGAGCGGGTTTGGTGTGAGGTGTGTACAGAGTGAGCAAGAGCGGGTTTGGTGTGAGGTGTGTACAGAGCGAGTGAGAGAGGGTTTGGTGTGAGGTGTGTACAGAGTGAGCGAGAGCAGGTTTGGTGTGAGGTGTGTACAGAGTGAGCGAGAGCAGGTTTGGTGTGAGGTGTGTACAGAGTGAGTGAGAGAGGGTTTGGTGTGAGGTGTGTACAGAGTGAGTGAGAGAGGGTTTGGTGTGAGGTGTGTACAGAGTGAGGGAGAGAGGGTTTGGTGTGAGGTGTGTACAGAGTGAGTGAGAGAGGGTTTGGTGTGAGGTGTGTACAGAGTGAGCGAGAGCAGGTTTGGTGTGAGGTGTGTACAGAGTGAGTGAGAGAGGGTTTGGTGTGAGGTGTGTACAGAGTGAGTGAGAGGGTTTGGTGTGAGGTGTGTACAGAGTGAGTGAGAGAGGGTTTGGTGTGAGGTGTGTACAGAGTGAGTGAGAGGGTTTGGTGTGAGGTGTGTACAGAGTGAGTGAGAGAGGGTTTGGTGTGAGGTGTGTAGAGAGTGAGTGAGAGCGGGTTTGGTAAAAGGTGTGTACCAAAAACCTCATTTAACTTTAATGGAAGTCAATGGAACCAGACTTTTCCTCAGGCGATATTGGACCACTTCTGTTTGACCATTCATCATGAAACTGATCATGTGACGCATAAAAGTCAAAATGGAGATACATGTTTATCCATTGGACAGCATGATATAACCATTTCATGTAATAACTTCCTGAGGGCGGACAGGAGGTCTGGATCCCATCACCAGCACGGCGAGCAATTCTGAAAGAGCACAGTTTACATCTTAACAATTCAATTATGAGTGAATTCAGAAAAGGGAAAGAAACCTGCTGACAGAGGAGCACAAGCAGGTTCAGGCTGGTCACAGTGCATCCTGAGCTCTGTGTGCTCCTGTGTTTGTGCCACCCTATAAAAGATGAAGGAGGCTTCCTGTTTGGCTGGATGCACTGTGCTTTTCAACAAGAGAGAGAGTGCCGAAGCTTATTCAGAAGCTACCTACTCACAGAAGAACGATTCCACACAGCCAGGCACATACACATTTCAAGCTGAAGAAAGGGGGAAAAGGATTTTAACATCGGATCAGTGCTCAGCATCTCTCGATCCTCTTCATAGAGTGAGAGAGAAAGAGTGGGGTCGGTCATGTGGTGTTCTCTGAGATTTAAGACCATTTCTATTGATCTCTGTATCAGAAGCTGTACAACAACAGCTAGTGTTTTTAAACAGGGTTAGGAATCTGTGGCGGTAGGAAACAGTACGGCAGGAAAACCCTCGAATGCTGGATTGCTGCAGGATGGCTGGCTCGCAGACACCATGCAACGCTTCCAAACATTTACCGGGTGGGGCTAAGAGTGAGTGAAGACAAGAAAGACAGACAGAGAGACAGAAAGAGAGGGAGAGAGACTGAGTAAATGGGGACATTCTTTCAGCCTGAGGTCACTGGCTGGTCCCATTCACCCACCTCCATTCCCCCAACCCCACAGAGTGCAAGAGGGAGGGAGGCAGAGAGGGAGAGAGGGTGTGAGCAAGGGGGATGGTAAGACCTGGTTCTCCTGCGACTTTTGTCAGAGCCATGCAGAAACTCCTCTCTACTCCTCCGTCCACTCATCCTCTCTCCTCCATTATTCCCTCCATATGCTTTCTGTGGGGCCGTATCCGGTTTTTAACCGGATCACTCCACAGTTATTACTGTCAGACTGTAAACGCTACACACGCTGCAGATTCATACTGGATTATAATCCCTCCACAGTTATTACCGTCAGACTGTAAACACCACACACGCTGCAGATTCATACCGGATTATAATCCCTCCACAGTTATTACCGTCAGACCGTAAACACTACACACGCTGCAGATTCATACCGGATTATAATCCCTCCACAGTTATTACCGTCAGACTGTAAACACTACACACGCTGCAGATTCATACTGGATTATAATCCCTCCACAGTTATTACTGTCAGACTGTAAACACTACACACGCTGCAGATTCATACTGGATTATAATCCCTCCACAGTTATTACCGTCAGACTGTAAACACTACACACGCTGCAGATTCATACCGGATTATAATCCCTCCACAGTTATTACCGTCAGACTGTAAACACTACACACGCTGCAGATTCATACTGGATTATAATCCCTCCACAGTTATTACCGTCAGACTGTAAACACTACACACGCTGCAGATTCATACTGGATTATAATCACTCCACAGTTATTACCGTCAGACCGTAAACACTACACACGCTGCAGATTCATACTGGATTATAATCACTCCACAGTTATTACCGTCAGACTGTAAACACTACACACGCTCCAGATTCATACTGGATTATAATCCCTCCACAGTTATTACCGTCAGACTGTAAACACTACACACGCTGCAGATTCATACTGGATTATAATCCCTCCACAGTTATTACCGTCAGACTGTAAACACTACACACGCTGCAGATTCATACTGGATTATAATCCCTCCACAGTTATTACCGTCAGACTGTAAACGCTACACACGCTGCAGATTCATACCGGATTATAATGCCTCCACAGTTATTACCGTCGGACTGTAAACACTACACATGCTGCAGATTCATACTGGATTATAATCCCTCCACAGTTATTACCGTCAGACTGTAAACACTACACACGCTGCAGATTCATACTGGATTATAATCCCTCCACAGTTATTACCGTCAGACTGTAAACACTACACACGCTGCAGATTCATACTGGATTATAATCGCTCAAGTTATTACTGTCAGATTATTTACACTACACGTGTTGCAGATTTATACTGGATGCAAATAACATCACTACATTTTCCAGGTGTTTCTGGATAAATATTATCGAAATGTCTTGGTCCAGATGCCACGTATAAACCACAATACTACCACCACAATGTTTCTTAGATGAATTAAAGTTCTAAGGCTGTGACAATAACTGCATTACTATGATTAGGTGATGCCTCCCTGGTGTGGAGCTCATTGCTGTCATCACCGCCACTGTTATTTTTATTTCGTTTTTTTTTTTGGCTTGTGAAAATTGATTCATGCTTGTTAAGCTTCAGCTTCTTATTTTTCTAACAGCTCTCCGTTAGTCAGCCGAAGAAGACCAGAATGTAATGTTAGCTAAGACTAATGGCCATCGGTGGTACCGCGTGGTTACCCTGTTTTATCACTATGGTGCCAAAACATTCACAGCCCTTTAAGGTTCTTATGGCGGAACGCTGTACTTTTCTCTCTCTCCAGATATAATGCTTCTCAACGGAACCAGAAAGTTCCATTTGGGCCTCATCCAGCCACATAATGTTTTCTTCCAGTAGCCATCTGGCTTGTCCACGTGATCTTCAGTAAACTGCAGATGGCCAGCAATGTTCTTTTTGGAGAGCAGTAAGTTTCTTCTCACAGCCCTCCCAAACCCACCATTGCTGTTCACTGTTCACCTGCTGGTGGACTCATGTACATTAGAATTAGCAACTGTGAGAGCAGGATGTAGGTGATACCTCGGGTTCCTTTGTGACCTTGAGAGAACCCGGACCTAAAGAGAACCCGGTTAATATTAGACCTGGTCGTTTACTGACTGAAGACAATGTCCTGGCCCAGATGCCAGGTCTAAACCATAATACACCATGTTTCATAGATGATTGAAGGTTCTAAGGCTGTGACAATACCCAATGGTTCGGCAACCGTCTCAATTCTCGGTTGGTGCCATAATAGACTTCCACAACCATGCGCTATAAAAATCAGAGCCCTGTTTTATAAATACAGTAGGGTGTCCCCTTACACCTGACTGACCTATCCAAAACGAACTTCAAATCCTAAAGGTTCACTCACAGATATTAAAAACAATGAACCATTTTCCACAATAAATGAATGACCAATTAATATTTCTTATATTTATTAATAATAATAATAATAATATAAATAATATTATAATAATATACTTAATTTGCTTACTTGATTCCCCTTTTAGGATTTTCATTACACTTAAACAAAGTCACATATATGCAGAAATACAGAAAATACTAAAGGGCTCACAAGCTCTTCCATCACCACTGTAAAACATGCATCACGGGACACACATACACCGGAAGACGGTAGACCCGTTTTGGTAACAGCCCTCTCAGTGCATTCTCTCTTGAGCCCACCACATCAAAAGCACGATCCAACAGAGCCAAACATCACACAGCTGGGCACTGCTGTGAACAATTTCTTTAGGAGGCTTTTTTTTCCCTCCTCCTGAATTTATTTCGGGGTCCACACGTGTTAACCCTATCATACCTTTCATCAGTCTACTCACAGTCTGAGGCTACGTCCCCTTTAACTGCCCCCAGGAGTAGCTGGTGAATGTGCTTCTCGATGATAGTCATAGTCAAACGGATCAGCATGTGGTTTCTGAGCGGCAGTACGGCACTGCGGCATCGCTGATCATGGATTTCTTTAGAATCAGAAAAGGCTTCTGAACTGGGAATTACACTGGTACTGCCCGCCGCTTGAATGTATGGAATCAGGGCTGCTGGGTCACTCTGCATGTCGGACAATCTGTTGGTTCCATCTCGGTTCGTGTGGGTCTCACAGATCCTTCATGTCGCTGGAGTGCGCCTTCTTCTATCCCCTGCTGCCAACAGCATGCTACGGTAGTATCTGCACGACCGGTATGGGCGCAAGACAGCGATAAGACCATCCCGATTCCTGGAGCCCTATGGTGTGAGCCCTCTTCCAACTGCCTGAATTGCTTTCGGACTCTTCTCTGCTTTTCTTGCACAGAATGCTACCAACACAACAGCACAAGTCAGAATGGAAAGCACACACACAAACGGACGACCTTATATTAACTCATGCTGCTCGTACTGTTGTACGCAGTGTGATGGTTTTTGAGCGGCACTATGGCATCACTTATCACTGATTTCTTTTGAATCAGAGTACAAATAAAAGGAGTGTGGATTATACTTGTACTGCTCGCTGCTTGAATGTCCACCGTCATGGCGGCTGTGTCACTCTCAGCATGTCAGACAATCAGTCAGTTCTCTCTCTCTCTGGTTCATGTAGGTCTGCCAGATCCCTCATGATGCTGATGCTTGCCTCCTTCTACCCACTGCTGTCAACAGCAAGCTATGGTTGTACCGGTATGACCGGTATGGGGCACAAGACGGCGATAAGACCATCCCACTTCCTGGAGCCCTACGATGCGAACCCTATCTGGCTTGCAAAGGATGCTACCCACACAACAGCGCAAGTCAGAATAGACAACCCTAGCAAAAATACAACCTTATATATTCAGTCAGGTACTGAGATAATGCCCGTCCTTGCTTACGTCACATGTGGGGTTAAGTGTGAAACTTGAATCATTAGCATGTCTTACGATGTCAATAATACACACCACGTTTCATTCCTGTCAGTTGATTCCTTCTGGGTGCAGCTATATCTTTGATGATGACTTTATGGCTAACTGACTCGATTACCAGCGTATTTAATAAATAAAGCTCAGGGTGTGAAATGACCTTTTACCAGCTTCCCCCACATCCTCTCTATTTTCTCCTTAACAACCCTTTTATCAAAAACCTATTTATTATTATATCAACCACTGTATACCGTATGTGAACATCAAACAGAGGAGAGATTAAAGCCAAATCCCAGTCCAGGTCAGAAGTTACGTAAGCTCACTTAAACCCCTGCTGAACATTAACACGGCTCCTTGTCCTTGCAATAGAGCGCAATTCTTATCTGCTGCTGTTAAATATAGGGCTTTCATTCGACGCCAATGAGCGCTCGAGCTTTTGTCCATTGAGAAAAACGCTGTGCTTTATTCTTCAACCAGAGCTGTAGAAAACAAAAACAGGCTCACTGTAATTCTGACCCCCTCCACCTTTCCTGTGTGCTCCCAGATACTCACACTTACACATTCAGACTTGTTTTCATATCACCTCAGGATATTAGGTCCGTACGGTGATGCAGAATGTCACATATTCTTACACTCATCATCAAAGTAACAGCTGCACCCAGAAGGAGGTGTGGGAGTGCAGTTGGGAAGGAAGATAAAGGTGACCAGGATCAATAACTGATGATAAATTTAGACTGATATGATCAATATTTATTGAGCTACACATACAGAAGTCTGTCTCTCAGTATGGCGTCGGGCCGCCGTGTTTGCTAACCCAACACACCAGACGTCTCGGTATGGAGCTGTAGAGGTTCCTAATGTTGTCCTGTGATAATCCATCCCATGCAGCTTGAACATCCTCACACAGTTCCTGCAGATGGTGCGGTAGCGGTGGAGGTGGAGGGACACCAGGTCTTCTGGACGTGTGACAACAAACCGTTCCTCTCGGTGCTGACCACGGTGCCTCCACACACGGATTCGTTGGGCGTCTCCACCGAGACTAAAGCGGGACTCGTCACTGAAGATGACCCGCTGCCATTCTGAGTCACTCCATGACAGTCTGGTACGACACCACTGCAGTCTTTGGTGATGGTGACGTGGTGTTAAGGACAGTCGAAACAGTCATAACTCATGGAGGGCACCACTGCACACTGGATGTCTGTAATCGTGGCTGTTGGGTCAGTCAGGTACAGCAATTAGGCATGTCCTTGCTTACTTCATATGTGCAGCCGAGCGTGAAACTCTGATCATTAGCGTGTCTCACCATGTCAAACTAACCTACCAAGTCTACCAAGAGTTTCCAAAACTGCAGTTCACATTAAACAGTTTAGAAACTTTAAAAAAGAGAATCCTCTAATATACACCTGGTTAACCTGGTAGACCCACAAACACTGCCCCTTTTAAACACTTATAGCTTTAAGAGACAGGAAAGCATCTAGCTGCTCCAGATCCACAGGTGTGAGACCATCGACAGGTGTTTCTGTCCATCCTTCTTCCACTGTGAGAACAGACCTCAATGCTATAGCGGGCTGAAAGGAGGTGTAGCTGTTCAAGAACAAAGCTCCTCACTGAGAAAAGGAGACACACACATCCAACAAAGAAGCTGCTGGTGTTTTTAGAACAATGGACTGACCACCCCAGAGTCCAGAACCTCAACACCACTAAGTGTGTTTGGGGTTTTTTGGATAGTGAGAAGAAGCAGGAAATGCTAAACCAGCTTTATAAGACTGAACTTTGGAGGTGTGTTTCTTTGAGGAGCTGAAAGTGAGTCTCCTGTATTTAGTTAGACTTCTGTGTACATTTTCGTTGAAGTCTGTTTTCTGCTTTTTTTAATTAAACTTAACCGTTGAGGCGTAAACAAAGATGTTCAGTGTGGTGTGGTGTGAAATGCTCCGCATTAAAGAAACTTTCCTAGTGGTGGTGAATGGAACCAGACGTCTGTCGGATGTCCAATTCAAATCCCATATATGAACTCAGCAGACGTGTAGGTTCATTGGTGGTTTAGATGGCAAACAAAGTGTCTATATGTGTGTTGTAGACATGGTGACCCCTGGTTCCCATCACCACCACCACTGTAAAGTACATCTGAACCACCTCACACCACACCCTCACACCAAAGCCACTCTAAATCATTCTGTTCACACCACAAGGACTGAACTGGTGGAATTTCCCTTTAACCGTAGGCACCCAAAAGAAACACTTTGTGTTTTTAAAAAATGAAACATGGCGCTTTTGGTTAAAGTCCAGATCGTTCTGTAGGTCCTGTTTTCAACACGCACACACACACACACACTGTGCAGAGAGAACAAGCGGGTCCTTATTACCTGCAGGTGGGCACGGTGCATGACGGGATGTTAGAGGTGATGACTCACTGAGTGCATGTGTGTCTGTGTGAATGTGTTTTATTCGTGAGGGGAAATTCTAGACTTCAGTTCTGAGCATGTGTAGGCCTGCTGCTCTACACACTCTCACACCCTCTTATTCTCTCTTACATACACAGACTTTTTAACTTCAGACAACAACAAACCCAAGCAGGCAGAGCATTGAGAGAGACCTGCTGCTCCGCGCTTCATTCGCTAACCCAACGTCCAACTGGCTATACATTCAGTGACTTCACTGGCTTTGCCCTTCGCTGGTTTAGATTTGTCGTGTTGTGCGCTACAGTGTTTCCTATCACCATACAGATGTAGGTTCCTAATGGTGTCCTGTGATAATCCATCCCATGCAGCTTAAATGTCCTCACACAGATGGTGCGGTAGGGGTGGAGGTGGAGTGACACCAGGCCCTCTGGACATGTGACTCCTGACAACAAACCGTTCATCTTGGTGCTGACCACGGTGCCTCCACACACGGATTCGTTGGGCGTCTCCACCAAGACTAAAGCGGGACTCGTCACTGAAGATGACCCGCTGCCATTCTCTCACTCCATGACAGTCTGGTACGACACCACTGCAGTCTTTGGTGACGGTGACGTGGTGTTAAGGACAGTCGTGGTAACGGTCTGTGTGCATGTAGTCCTGCGTGGTGCAGCCGTCTGCCGATGGTGCTGCACTAACAGGAGGACTCATGGAGGACACCACTGCTCAGTGAGTGTCTGCTATCGTGGCCGTTGGGTCAGTCAGGTACAGAGAGATAAGACCCGTCCTTGCTCACATCGCATGTGTGGCTGAGCACGAAACTTGAATTTGCATGTCTCACGATGTCAAACCTACCCACCAAGTTTCATTCCTGTCGGTTGATTCCTTCTGGGTGCAGCTATTTGTGGAGCTACTCTTTTGACGAGTGGAGTGACACCAGGCCCTCTGGACGTGTGACTCCTGACAACAAACCGTTCATCTTGGTGCTGACTACGGTGCCTCCACACACGGATTCGTTGGGCGTCTCCACCAAGACTAAAGCGGGACTCGTCACTGAAGATGACCCGCTGCCATTCTGAGTCACTCCATGACAGTCTGGTACAACACCACTGCAGTCTTTGGTGACGGTGACGGTGACGGTGACGTGGTGTTAAGGACAGTCGTGGTAACGGTCTGTGTGCATGTAGTCCTGCGTGGTGCAGCCGTCTGCCAATGGTGCTGCACTAACAGGATGACTCATGGAGGACACCACCGCTCAGTGAGTGTCTGCTATCGTGGCCGTTGGGTCAGTCAGGTACAGAGAGATAAGAGCCGTCCTTGCTTACATCGCATGTGTGGCTGAGCACGAAACTTGAATTTGCATGTCTCACGATGTCAAACCTACCCACCAAGTTTCATTCCTGTCGGTTGATTCCTTCTGGGTGCAGCTATTTGTGGAGATACTCTTTTGATGATGAGTGTAATTTGCATATACATGCAAAGTCTGAAACCCAAAATTAAAACCTGAACACCCGAAAGAATATCTGCACAGTCGGGTATTCGAGTCCAGCTCGACTGACACCACGTAAAATCATAACTGTGCGTGTGTAAACATACGCCAGGGCTGCGTGTATGTGTGTGTGATGTGGTATGGAACAGTACAGTATGTGTGCCTGGAAGAGGGGAAGCCGGTAAAGGGGGGCCGGAGGGCATTCTTGGGCTTTCTGATGACAAAAGGCTGCAGCTGTGGGCCAGAGCCAAGAGCACACAGCAATTACACAGAACTGCAGGGAGAGCACAGCTCCTGTAGAAAATGACCCGAGAGCACACGCACAGCCAGACACCCGCTCTCTAAATTGCACACAGGCATCTGTGCACTTTTCCTGGAACAGCATGTTCAAATCCACCATTGAACACATCGCAAAACCCCAGCGCGAGACCAGCACTGAAGATGGCATGATGCTGCGTCTCCACGGTGCTGTAAAGATGGGTTATACTGCAAGAACTCTTTGGAATGCAACATGGTGAACACTTGCTTTGGAAACGCTCCACCTTAAACGGTGCAGCAGCCGTTGCATTTAAGGTGGAGACATCCCCTTCCCACATAGTCCACCATTTTGGTTCTGTAGCTCCACTGTTGTTGTTGTTGTATGTAACTGTTGGGGGTGTAAATATGAATGAGTCTGTTCCATAACAGTTTAGGAATCGGCCGGTTTCCCCACCCTCTTTTGGGAATCTCTCTTTTGGTACATCAGTTCTGTGTACTGAACCCGTCCAATTACACCATCACAGTGTAGCTTTACAGTCTAATGCACATGGCTTGCTAAAAATTGCTAAAAATTGCTAAATTTCCTTCGGGATCAATAAAGTATCTATCTATCTATCTATCTATCTATCTATCTATCTATCTATCTTTGTATCTCCTGTCCATCAGAAGCCTCTCACCTCTATAGCTGCCAGCTATTTGCATGCAAGTTGCTTTTAGTGCTTGTAATCTGGAGAAGAAGCACACACAGACCCCAACTGGCACATAAAGAGAAGACAGCTCATTACTAAAACAACACTGCGTTAATAAGTGTTATTTATGTGATTTCCATTAAAGAATGCACTCAGTCAGGTCTAAATCTAAGTTGGCCAACATTCCAGTGCGCCCCTAGTGGCACCCGACACAGACTGCACCCAGTATTTCTTTGCTCAACACTAATTAGCTTAAAAACTAGCTTCGCTATATTGAAGCACTTAGGATGAGCACCAAAAAGGAGGTAATACTGCTGAAACTACACACAGCTAAAAACATCTCACTTCAGGATGGATTTGGTATGAGATTTGATTGTATCCAATCTTTTTGATCCTCCAGTAGCCCATCCTGCATTTTCTACTAATACTGATGCCTAGCAATAATTAGGTTTGAATTCCAAGTGTGAGAATATTCAAGCTACATATACAATAAACTACCTGCACATAGACCGGTACCACGACTGTCCTTAACACCACGTCAATGACACCAAACACTGCAGTGGTGTCTTACCAGACTGTCATGGAGTGACTCAGAATGGCAGCGGGTCATCTTCAGTGACGAGTCCCGCTTTAGTCTTGGTGGAGACACCCAACGAATCCGTGTGTGGAGGCACCGTGGTCAGCACCAAGATGAACGGTTTGTTGTCACACGTCCAGAAGGCTCTTGTCCCTCCACCTCCACCCCTACCGCACCATCTGCAGGAACTGTGTGAGGGTGTTCAAGCTGCATGGTATGGATTATCACAGGACACCATTAGGAACCTCTGCAGCTCCATGCCAAGACGTCTGGCATGGTGGGTTTGTAAACATGGGGGTCCGATGCCATACTGAGAGACAGACTCAATAAATAACCTTTATCTTCATTCCCAATAGCACTGCAATCCCACACTTCCAATAATAATAATAATAATAAAAATAATATTAAATATGTTTTAAATCTAACTTCCCAGTTTGTTTATGAATGCCAAAGCGGCCTTCAATCAGAGCCAGAAGAACGCTGTCCGGGTCCCTACTGTTAAAGCAAACATCACGATGGCCCAGGTCACTAATTAACACAGCACATCATTGAGCATGTGCCCTGAATATGACACCACCTCTCAGAAGAGTTTAATTTATGCAATTATATCAAATAATCAAATCCAGGTTTAGAACACATTACAAAGCACGTGATGCATGACCAGTGACCGGCCGGTCTAGTATTTTATTGATCATTGAGGCCGAAGACTGGCTTTTCTGACGGGAGGGCCTTGGTAAAGGGACTGCCATGCAAACTGGCCAGCCAAAGACTCTCTGGGAACCTCGAAGGCCATGCAAGTATCAAAACAGTGCTACAACAAAAACAGGCCCGCAAGAAACAAAGCACAATGCAAATGTCCCAGGATTTCTCATGGCTTGGTATTAAATGCTAAAATAATACTGGAAACTGAACTGGAAGCTAGCTTTTAGCTTCATAGCTAAAGTTTGTTCCCTATTAAACTGATATCACTGTAGGGATGTTTGTACAGACAGCCAATCACAGTGTAGTAGCTGTAGCCAGTTTGGCATACGACAGATGGTCTAACTCTGTGGACGGAGCGTTTGAGCCTGGGACAATCCGGTCAACAACCCTGCTGTCAACCTCCAAGCCAGAAGCGGTACCTGGTTTTAAACAGCTCAAACAAACATCAGACTAATATCTCCAAATGAACAGGACACGGCTCAGAACACGCAGGCAATACGCGAAGCCATGCTGCAGCCTTTTTCCGGGACTGTTTGTGCTCCGTGTGCACCTAAAGTCGACAGTGTCCCGGCGCCGATGACCGCATTCCTGCCCAGAACAATGCATTTAGAGGGGGAGAGCCTGTGCTGTGCGTAAACGATCTGTTCTGCCTCTAAAGGCAGAGGAAAGCGTATCTGCGTGTAGAAGAGAACTCAATGGAGGAAGTGGCGGTCCACGCTGATGCCTTCCACCCTCTAACACACACAGCTGAAACGGGACACCGCCTCAGCAGAGTCAGGTGACACAGCAGCCCCGGAGTGGGTGTGTGAGAGGACACGCACTTGTGCACACACTCACAAAAAAAAAAAATAAATAAATAAAAATAAAAAATAGTTTATAGCTTTTATACAGTTTCAGAAAACACGGCTGCAGACAGAGTGTCCTGGTCCTTTACGGTGAAACTGCTCAAAGGATTTTACTGGTACAAGCTGGCACTCTTCTGGACCCTCCGCTTTCAGGGACCTGCTGTTAGGGTCATGCCGTTCAGCTACAAATGAGGCTGCCAAAGCCCCACATGTAAACATAAGAGTGCTTATAGGTGGGATTGTGTAGTTAGACAGGTGTGGGTGTAGGTGTGAGCGTGTACAGGCAGAAAGGACAGCTGTGTGTTTGTGTAGGTGTGTGGAAGCAGAGAAGGCAGGTGTGCGTGTAGGTGTGTGTACTCACCACATGAACAGCAGGTGAAACAGTTAGTGTGGTACAGGTTCCCCATCGCCTGACACGCCTGACTCGCTCCATACACTCCTTTCCCGCACTTTACACAGATACCTGAAAACACCCACACACACACACTCACATTAACATAAGCACTACACCCAGTGTCAAATATCACACCTCCATAGGGAATTCATAAACGTGTATAAGCATAAGGATATTTATAAAGCAATACGTCAATACTTTTAAACAGTTTACACCAGCAACATGGAAACGGACATGGGTTTGATAGTGAATGACACTGTACTGACATTAAAAGGCCTTAAACTAAGGGGATTGTGAAGTCATGACGAAGCATCATTCCCGGGTAATGAGCTAAAGAACCGACCAGCGTGGCTGAAAACATGAATAACTAACTCTCAGCAACACAGACCTCGAACTATCTGTAATATCTGCATTAAATCAAAGCACTTCCGGGGTAAGCTGTAGGTACTGCTTTATAAACACATTATAGAATGCTTATTCATGAGCGGGTAATGAAGTTCCTATGTAGGAAGCCCATATTTTTTCCCAATGACGATCCCTTATGGGTGAAGGAACAATGTTGGTGTACCTATAAAGGAATGAAGGGATGAAGGAACAGTGTTGGTGATGGATAAAGGAATGATAGGATGAAGGAACAGTGTTGGTGATAGATAAAGAAAGAAACAGATGGAGGAACAGTGTTGGTGATGGATAAAGAAAGGAACAGATGAAGGAACAGTGTTGGTGATGGATAAAGGAATGAAGGGATGAAGAAACAGATGAAGGAACAGTGTTGGTGATGGATAAAGGAATGAAGGGATGAAGGAACAGTGTTGGAGTATGGATAAAGGAATGAAGGGATGAAGGAACAGTGTTGGTGATAGACAAAGAAAGAAACAGATGAAGGAACAGTGTTGGTGATAGATAAAGAAAGGAACAGATGAAGGAACAGTGTTGGTGTATTGATAAAGGAATGAAGGAATGAAGGAACAGTGTTGGTAATGGATAAAGAAATGAGGGGATGAAGGAACAGTGTTGGTGTATGGATAAAGGAATGAAGGGATGAAGAAACAGATGAAGGAACAGTGTTGGTGATGGATAAAGGAATGAAGGGATGAAGGAACAGTGTTGGTGCATGGATAAAGAAACGAGGGGATGAAGGAACAGTGTTGGTGATGGATAAAGAAAGGAACAGATGAAGGAACAGTGTTGGTGTATGGATAAAGGAATGAAGGGATGAAGGAACAGTGTTGGTGCATGGATAAAGAAATGAGGGGATGAAGGAACAGTGTTGGTGTATGGACAAAGGAATGAAGGGATGAAGAAACAGATGAAGGAACAGTGTTGGTGATGGATAAAGCTATGAAGGGGTGACAAGCAGCTACAGACAATAGGTCTATCTCGCTAGCTTTTGATTATGCTGGTTAGCTTTAGCTTGCTAAGTTTCTCTGACTCTGAAACTGTTCTGTGTGGGTGGGGCTAGAGAGGTCAGCCCTGGGATTGGCCAGGGGAATGCATAAGGAAGCGATACCCAGGATTAGGACCACCCAGTTGAAATGGAGAGGAGAGAAATATGGTGGAATGTTTCGGCCAGTTATTGGTGATTCAGTATGTTTACTGTTTACCTACAACAAGATTCACCTGATTACAAAGAACACACAAATCAGTCGTTACTGTTAATGCAATACCAATTCCAGATGAGTCTGTAGGTATTCTGAACGTATACAATCAAACAAAAGCAAATTATTTTGCCTTAAATAACACTGGGTCAGTATATCCATGTCAAATTTCCAAGAACCTTATAAAACCATTTAGAGGTCCAATGCAAATTTCCAACATGCGGAAGCTTCGCTTTTCCATACTGTTCAGTCACAAGGTGAGGTCACTTGGGGTTTAGTTCAGATGTCTAAGCGGATCTGTGGTGCGTGAAGGAACAGTGATCAGTGGCCACGTTAGTTAAAGAGCAATCCCTTGCCGTTATGAGAGAATGAGTCAGCAGCGTTAGAGTTTCTGATGACCGCTGAGATCTCACGCGCGACACGGCCTTCGCTGGGGGTCGCATTCCACAGCGAGGGCAGAGTCAAAGCCCAGGGTCAACCAGAGGTCATCGTGCCTATGAGGCACGACGTCGCACGCGGGGGGCCAACTCTCTTACCCACACACAGACACACACACACTGCCCCCACAGACGACACACGTGAATGAACAAATAAACAGGAGTCATCCGATATGCATCTTTAGTGCCTCACTATTCCAGCCTCTGCTGGTAAATGACTCTAGGCCGAAAACATTCATCTCTAAAGCATCTAGATCACCGGATACAGTCACCCAGTTCATTAGAGCAGTGTTGCACATTGTGCTGTTCAAATACTACTACTTATACAATGTGCATAAGCCAGGGACAAATTTGTATGACCACCAGCTAATATCCAGAGTGGCCGATATTTATTGAGCTACACATACAGAAGTAGTCTCTCTCAGTATGGTGTCGAGCTGCCATGGTTGCTAACCCAACATGCCAGAGGACTCTGCATGGAGTTTCCTAATGATGTCCTGTGAGAATCCATCCCATGCTGCTTGACCATTCTGACACAGTTCCTGCAGATGGTGCGGCAGGGGCGGAGGTGAAGTGACACCAGGCCTTCTGGACGCGTGGCGCGTGACAACAAGCCGTTCATCTTGGTGCTGACCGGGGTGCCTCCGCATATGGATTCGTGGGGCGTCACCACAACACCATGGGCAGCACGGACAGCGGCAGCTAGACGGGCTGGAAGTGCCTCGGTAAGGTCCTGGTAGGTTGTCACAGGTATTTGGAGACATGCTGACTGAAGTACATCCCACAGCTGCGTGGGGGAGGATCCATAGAGCGAACATGATGACTGAGGTGGTCCCACAGATCTGCCAATTGGGTTCAACTCTGGGGTGTTTGGGGGCCATGGTAGTAGTGTCCTTGTGGCATGTGGCACTGTTGGAAGAGCCCTCCGCCTCAGGGAAGAGAAAAGTGGTTAAGAGTGCCTTCCACATGGATGAGTGGGTCCAGAGAATGCCAAGAAAACGTTTCTTCCCTCAGGAGCTAATACCAAAAGTAGAAAATCATGATAATGTGACTCAACCGTGTAGTTTCCATATAAAGCTAGTGTGTTTATATAATTTTATATATATGTATTTTTAAACATGCTCATCGTCATTATATACTGTATTCGTTCAGGCGTCAGCTTCAGGCCAGTATACCCGTATCAGTGCATCCCTATTAAAGAGAGCATGAAAAGCAAGAAGCCTTGAAAAGAACAATGTTTTGAGCACCTCCTTCAAGCTTCATTTGGCCTCACCTGGTACACCCTGGTACCACTTCCTCTCCAAGCCTCCTGCGTTTCTGACTGCTAACAGCTGGGATAACAGCGCAGAGGGAGCTGCGGTGGTTTGCATTGTTCTCTGCTTGGCCAAAGCCCGGAAAAGTTTCCTGTTCCACTGCTAGTCATTCCAATTACAGAAAAAACGGAGCGACAGATTTCAGGAAAATACTCCAGAGATTTTTCCCTTTTCTTATCGGAAGTGTCCTAAAACGGTCTAAATCATCATTATAGTCATGTTACAGTAAACACTCCGAATCATCAACCCAAAATACCTCACAGCCATTACTCCGCTATCTCGTTTCAGAGTCTATATATAGACCAGTCACGTCCACGGTTAAAGGTGCCGTGGAATGGAGGAAAACTGCATTTACATGGTCATAGTTGAATAAGGATTGTTCAGTGCATTGAACGGTACATACCGTGAACCTCAAACACTGTGGTTCCTCCTTTAAATACAAATACCGATTTTCCTTTAGAGGTACGGTAAAACATTCCGATTCCAAAATCCTACTGTTGTAGCTTATTTACACAGAGGCTCGTTTTATTTAGTCTATTTCCACATGGTGCTTCTGTGTGATCATCAAGGGTCTTGCTGTAAACCAGCCAACCAGAGCAGAGCTCATCTAAATATTCATGAGCTCACCAAGAGAGGGTACACAGCTCGGAATGGTAACAGTGTAGAACCACATCTGGTTATCATTCCAGACACAGCATACATTTCTTCGTCCATCTTCTTCCCCCCCCCGGGGTTTCTACTAATTATTTACACACATCATCAAAAGAGCAGCTGCACCCAGAAGGAATCAACCGACAGGAATGAAACTTGGTGGGAAGGTTTGACCTTGTGAGACATGCTAATGATCCAAGTTTCACGCTCGGCCACACATATGACGAAAGCAAGGCTGGGCCTTATCGCTGTTCCTGAATGACCCAACAGCCAAGATTATGGAAATGCAGCGAGCAGTGGTGTCCTCCATGAGTCATCTTGTTAGTGCAGCACCATTGGCAGACGGCTGAACCACGCAGGACTACATACACACAGACCTTTACCACGACTGTCCTTAACACCACGTCACCGTCACCAAAGACTGCAGTGGTGTCGTACCAGACTGTCATGGAGTGACTCAGAATGGCAGCGGGTCATCTTCAGTGACGAGTCCCGCTTTAGTCTTGGTGGAGACGCCCAACGAATTCGTGTGTGGAGGCACCGTGGTCAGCACCAAGATGAACGGTTTGCTGTCACTAGTCCAGAAGGCCTGGTGTCCCTCCACCTCCACCCCTACCGCACCATCTGCAGGAACTGTGTGAGGATGTTCAAGCTGCATGGGATGGATTATCACAGGACAGCATTAGGAACCTCTACAGCTCCATGCTGAGGGACGCCATACTGAGAGACACTACTTCTGTATGTGTGGCTCAATAAATATTGCCCATATTAGTCCAAATTTTATGTTCCTGGTAGCCTTCATCTTCCTTTCCAACAGGACCACAATCCCACACTTCTTTCTGGGTGCAGCTGTTCTTTTGATAATGAGTGTTTCTGCAACCAAATTAATCAACATAATCAAAAATACTGAGTCCAGACTTTTTGAGCAACTGTAGGAACTGCCAGGGCCAAAAAAAGCGAAAGCCAAGCATTCTCACTGTTTCCAAACCGCTGGCAAAGGTCACGGCGCCCGCGGATGTGGTCAGGGTTTGCTCGGTCAGTAGGGAGGATGGGTAGAGGAAGACAGTGCTTGTCCACGCTTAATTCCGACGCCCACCCGAGAGCCCTCAGAACACTCATTGCCCAACATGACCATTGCCAGGCATCCCATAAAGCACTGCTTGAGCT